>JAMKCH010081935.1:0-19599 GCA_023653785.1 Ophioderma brevispina
TATTATTATTAAATATTACCAAAAACAAGGAAAAAGGCTTAATACCACAAGTATGTGTTTTACGGAAGAAAACACATCAAAATTGAGATAAAGGGAGGGAGTAAAAAAAATAGAAACGAAACTCGTTGGGTAAAAAAAAAATGATTTTAGGTAAAAGTGAAACCATGAAGAGATATGCTCAGAAAAAAATGTAATAGGGTAAGGTCGAACGTGAATGTGAGGAGGACATGGGGAGATAAGCAGAGAAATGTATACTCCGTTTCTCAACCTCCATGCAGTGACGTCCACGCGAAATTTCAAGATGGTGGGCATACTAAGAAACCGAGAGCACTGGCAAAAAGCGGCTACGTGTATATACGCGCGCACAACGACGGCAAATCTTGACGCGTGCGTAAAAAGTTGCGTTAACGTCAAAATATGGTATTACTGCACGGAGATGGAGAAATGGACTATAAATAATGTGGAACAAAGAAAGGTTGGCATGTTAACTACCATTTTTTATAATGAAATAACTATATGCTGCATACAGTTAAGTATACATAAAATGGGTAATATATATGGGTAAGCAATACCAACAAACGTACACATGGTAGTATTCAAAAGAAAAAGGGGAAAAATACAAAAAGAAATTGAACTCAAGTTCACAAAAGGTAACAAGTTCAAGGGAATAATGCATGGCTAATTGAACGAAGATCTTAAGTCCCATAATGTGAACAGGAGATCAATACTTGTTTCTACAGATCACACGCTCTGGTGATCTGTACTATTACTGATAATCCAAGAAACAAACCAATACATAGAAAGTATAATATTGGGGATCATTGATGGGAAGGACTATAATAGTGGATATGCATGTCAACTACAGGAAACAGATATAGAACAACAAAAAATCTAAAACAATAATAAAATCTTTCAAATATAAGTTTTGAGCGACAAGAGGCACCATTAGTTAGGTGCTGGTGATATAAATCACCTGAGAGGAATTTGGAAGGCAACAGGCCAACAATGATGAAATAAGAAAGGGATATACGGGCGACAAAACAATTTGAAAGATATTATTTAAGAGATTTAGATTTTAATGTGATGGTTTTACATACATACACATACATACACATATATTGCAAACATATACATAGGCCAATACATAATAACATATACACGTGCATATTATACAATTTAGTTTCATTTCATTTACACATGACTGCCGTAAATAAACAATAAAGGAAATGCAATACAATAATTATATAATGTATACTCCGTTTCTCAACCTCCATGCAGTGACGTCCACGCGAAGTTTCAAGATGGTAGGCACACGAAAAAAACCGAGAGCGCTTGCAAAAAGGCCGACGTGTTTACACGCGCGCACAAAGACGTCAAATCTTAAACGCGTGGGTGAATGTTGCGTCAACGTCAAAAAATGGTAATACTGCACGAAAGAATGGAGAAATGGACATAATAAAGTAGAACAAAGTATGGTTGGTGCATATTACAACATGCAGTAATGTAGGCAAATTAACTATCAAATTTTATAATAAAATAGATATAATGCTTTCATTACAGATAAAGTTACGGGTTTGTTCTGCACAAAAGATGTAAGGCCACAGTTTGCCAAACAATTTTTTGTTTCACACGTGAGCTTTGGTTCACATTCGTTTCCCTTTTCTGAATACAGGATGAAATATATTGTCAAAGAAAATTACCACAAACAGTAAACCCACTACTGTATTATATTCGTGAAAAGATGACATGTAATTTGTATCCACCTCATGAAAAATAGCTTAATCTAAATCGGGGCGATGGTGTAACACCTGCCCTTTTTCATGTTGTATGATCAATAACAATGGCTCTGCCGTCCAGTGAAAAGTTTATCAGTGCAGCGTTTGGTCTTCTACACTACCGAGCGGATTTAACTTATCAATAGCCCCCATTATTTTGCGTGAGTCAATGTATCATGGTGTACATCCCGTAGTCCCTGATATTCAGTGCATAAATTGAGAATGACATTTCATTATTTTCTCGAGAATGTGCACATCCTAGAAGTGAGAACACACGTAGAACTTGTTCTATATTTTTAAGGAAATTATTCGCGGAGAATTTGTACTTCCCGTCAATTACCAATCAAGTTGTTTTGTGTAGAACATGCAGTTGATATAAATGTAGGTCCCACACCGCCTGGTAGCCTTTGTTCGAGAATGTCTCGACTCAGGGATATGTCTTGGAAATTCCGAACTGTCTGGTCCCATAAAAACCGCCTGTGGCGTTTTAATTTGTATGAAAGCAACCATACGACACACACAAACCCTTCTTTATATTCAACAACTATCAATCCCCGTGATGTTTGCCTGTTTCTAAAGATTCATGTTACACAAAAAATAAATTATTGACTTTTACCCACAGAACCAAAGGACACGTGGACGATAAACATGGCGAACGCAATGCCGCCAACTAGCTGTATGAATATCGATCTCTTACTCAAAATAGTGGTACTCCTTCTCGTAACGCAGCTAATTTAATACAGTAAGTTTTATAAACGGTTTGAGCTTTTGAAGATAACTACTCTGAAAGGCTTTGGAGGAATCGATACGGGATCGTAAGTATTGGGCAATGTTGCCTAATTATATCAGCACGTTTCCATAACATTTTTAAAAAGATATTCTGCCACTGATAAACTTTGTAATAAAATTTTTCGTCATGACCATTGGTATAAAACGTAATCGCGATCTGTGATTCCGAGACTCAAGAGTAGGGGTTTATTTAAAATTTAATATTAAATATAATTTTGATGTTGTGTGTTTTTGTGAATTGCAAAATAACAACCAACCAAACCAACCAACCAAACAATCACACCACTAACCACCCACCCACAAACCACCAGAATCGCAAACCAACATCCACCCAACATCCAACCACCATAGAATCTATCCAACCAATCAACCCGCCCCACACAACCTACCCGTCCACACACCACCAATCACTCAACTCCCACCCAACCACCCAATCCACCCACCAACCACACCTCACTCACCCACCAACATCCAATCAACCATCCACCTCGAACCTATTCAACCCAACCAACCTATCAACCACCAACCCACCACCCTCAACCCACCAACCAAAGAATATTGTGGACATATAGCCCTAAGCAACCTCCCGCACGTTCAAATATGTTTTCTGGCAGGAAAGGTGGTAGACAACCCTGACGCCGCCACGGTGACAAAGTCACTTTACGACAGATGCACTATAAAATTTTCGGCTCCCGCCCGTTCGAATTGTACGACAGGCAAAAAAATATTTACTAAGCGGTATTGTCAATTTCGGGCAGCTAAAAGGTTTTTTTATGCCAGACCAGGCGTATAATCATTTCAGTTACTTCCAGGATAAATCTATTTCTTGTGTTTTATTTCAGGTGTTTAAACTTAAAGGTACGTGTTCTGGTCGTCTTTTGGGACCCCCCGCCCCCGAATTTACCCCGGAAGGTAGTATCTATTTTGATATCAGAATGAAAGCCGTATTTTCTCATTGTCGTCCGGCCATGTGAAGCCTGCAACTCCATTTCATTCCCAAGAATAGAAACCAAAAAAAAACCGAGCCGTTTTTTAGTGGTTCCATCATATAGCACAGTATTGAATAGGGCTTTGCACATCCTTATTGTAGTCTATCATCAAAACCAGCATTTGTTTCCCCGGTCTTGATGTGGTGTAAATGTGCTGGTGGCCCGGCTCTCATACCAAGTAGAGGAACCAATGCACATAAATCGGAACAAGCACCTTTAATAGACTTCCAAATCAGCGAATTATCTGAAACACGAATAGGAAAAAATATTCTCAAAACAAAAGCGCATGCATATATATCTTTTGAAATCACTAATTTAGGTCGTGTGTTACATTAAAATCAAATGATGGGATGTTTGACATTCAGTATAAGGGGCAAAACATTTAAAGCCCACATTCAAATTTGGAATCTGAATTTCAGATCCTATTTTAAAACGCACATAGTAGAATTCAACCCACGTGTCACCTCTAGTATCTTTCCGAAGAGTATATTGGCATTGATGATGGGCAGGGCAGTGTGTGGAAATTAAATTCGGGATTAAAATTCCAAGCTAAATCTATTGAAACATGTAGTTCCGATAGCAGAGAGAAATAATTCCTATGCTTAATAAAGCATTTCAAGTCCCGCGTAAGCGCTTTTGTAGCTAACAAAAACATAGCTCTCAAACATTCAATCTAATCGTATTTGCTTCATGGTAATTAATGTAACAGGTGAGTTGACACTGTGTACTACTAGACTTATGAGCGCCCAGTTTTTTTGTATCGGAAGGAACAACAAAGCTTTGAAATCGTTATCATGAAAGGTGAATGGCCCTCATGTTTTCTTTTTCCTGCCCTGGCCCCCTATCGCCACTAATCGACTCTGTCCACAACTTTCTCCTCTGGGACACGATGGGTTGAATCTACTAGAGTCTTGGTTTTAAATGTTTCCCAGAATGCAAACTGCAGAATTGAGGATTGGCAGACATTGTAGGCGCGCGGTGCGGAAAGTAAATGATCGTGCATATTAAATTAAGCCTATGAACGTAGTACCGTAGCAAAATGTTTGGTGCTTCGACACATAGAGATTAGTGTGTAAAAAACTACCGAAAGAATGTTTCAATTTTCTCAAAAGGTTAACTATAGTTTCAGACCCAGTTGAGGGGTTTTCTCGTAAGAGAACAACATTTCTCTGGCAACTCTTATCTCAAAAATATCCAATAAAAACCCTTCGTTTTTCGGAGATATTACGGTGACACTAAAGGAACTATTAGTGAATCCTGCGCCAAAATGAGTCCAAACATATGCAAAATTTATAGGAGAAGTCGTAAACCCAGTGAAGGATAAGTCTGTAGAATTCGCGTAATCATTTTTTTTCCAAATGACAAATACCAAAATAGGGAGAAACTGCACTGTTCAAATCTACGAAATCTCCATCAATTACGTGTTGTAGAAAGTATTCGTACGGACAGTATGACTTTAAAAATATCCGACTTTGTCTTTATTAGTTGCTTTCAGCCTTAACTTGCAGGGTATGTTAGGATAGCTAAACTTATGTTACCTCATGCAAAATACTGATTTTTTTGATTATTTTTCGAATTTCTGATGTTTGGCAAATCACTGATCGTGCCTTTATTTCCATATACACCATTCTCCTCATGGGGCGATTGATATAAACGTTAGTCTCTCACACAGTCTTTTAGATAAATCTTTCGCAGTCTGTGACCCAGACTACACCGTGGGTAAATACTTTTCCCGCAACACAGCCTTATTGCCATTAATAGTGGAGGAGCTAGGCCCCAGGTCAAACACAATCGTTTACCCCTCACTACGAAAAGGTTTGACAACCACATTTGGAGTTTAGTATGGACCCTCTATAATCAACGCTAGGTAACGGTAACTAACTCTCAAATTGTGGGTGTCACTTTTTCAATAGGGCCAATTTAAAGTTACAAACATCATGGTCAAACTTTTTAAAATGCCTAAATCATGTTGAAAGTGTATGCCACATTGTCCGTCTAATCCAAAGGCTTTCCAAACAATTGTTAGATTGTACCATCTATGACCAAATGGTTTTGGATTTTCTAAGGTACAAAATGGTAAAATGGTACAAAAAAGGTCAATTTCTTTGGACAGGTGTCAAACTCAGGAAGTTGCGCCAATTGTTGAAAATGAAGAAGTCCATTGGCCGTAAATTTCTTTTTGACGGGGGATGGGGTTGTGAAAATTTTTGAATGAACTGGGGTTGGCTGAAAGAATCTACTTAATAGCAAGGCACTTGCGCACGCAGAAGCGCGCGAAATTTTTTTGCCATTTAGGAGTCTAAAACCGTTAAAGTAATTGAATTAGAACAAAATGCGGCGCGAAGCGCGCGGAAATTTATCCATTTTTAAACTATTATGGTAAGAATATTAGGTTAATGTATTTGGCAAAAACACATGAACGGGGCATCAACTTGGTGTGTGATGATCGTATTGACCATCCCCCCTCATTAAAAATATTGGGGGATATATCCCACCCATCCCCCCGGGATTTACGCCTATGTGAATGTCGTCATCTAGCTTAATGAATCAAAATAGAACTAAATTGTGTGTGACTATCTTCCAATGCATAGTTACGTCATAGTATGGGACAAATAGGTTCATAGGTCCAACTACCCCATTGGTGTTGACCTGCTTTTACCCATATCTCCGTAAGTAAGCATTAAACATAATACAACGATCACCTTTCGGAGTCTTCTTACCTCAGGCAATCACTTGCAAGTCTTTAAAATATAATACAGATTAACTTTATAATGTTGACCCCTGTACAAATCGAGATTGACACTTTTATTACCATTTTCCCATTTTAACCTTATAACTCCAACACCAATGTTCGTAATGTGGTCAAAACTAATACATGTGTGGAATCCTGTATGATTAGATTGACAAGATGGCATAATACCTTTAAACATGAGGGGCCATTTTAAAAAGTTTGACCCCTGTGTAAACTTAATTGGCCCACTATTGAAAAAGTGAATACCACAATTTGAGATTACTACCTAACCTGGCTTGATGTGAGCATGTAGAGGGTCCATATACTACGCAAAGGTGATCACACCTTTCTGTAGTGGGAGGTAAACGAACTCCTTTAAATAAGGCCACCTATGAAATATTTACTGCTTCTCTCCTCAATATAAGAGTGGTCGTCGAGTGCACCAAATTGTGTAGCCACGTATTGCAATACGGATAAAATCGCGATCCTCACATATAAGTTCGCAGGACCATCAACTCCATAGAAACAACATTTAACACAATTTGCACTACGCCAGTAGTGGGTAAGGAGTTCATAGCCCCCCCCCCCCCCCCAGTTAGAGGCCTATCCAATTCCAATCCCAACACACGAAAGATCATGACTGTTATGTTCTTTTTGGCAAGAAATGCCGAGGAGAGAATTTTGGTAGTTTTGACATGATCGTGTGGTTCTCTTATATAGGTGCATTTTTTAGATGCATTGTCTTAGCAATGTCCTGCAACGGAAATGGTGACATTCTTTTGCTCCTAGATCCTTTGAACACATAATCACCGTGGCACGTACAATACACATACACTCGTGTCTTGCAACTTATCGCAACTATACCGCCCTCATAGGTTAAAGCAGATTACATTTATAGACGCGAAAATCCGCTACCAGCCAAACGATGGTCAGAATTGATCCGCCATTACTAGGGGGGGCCATCAACACCCCAAGCTTCTAAAGAGAATTTTTTTGGCCCTAAATTATGCTCCAGGACCAAGCTTTCCCAGGACCATATGCCTCCAGAGCATATACGGTCCTGACAGCTGGCCTGGAAGCAATAATTTTCCTCCCTGAGCATATGGCCCTGGAGCAGCTGGTCCTGAGCATAATTTCGGGCCCAAAAAATCTCCTAGAAGCCAACCCAAACACTACCCAAATCTTTGTACGTCTGTACCACGCTCGAATTTAAGTATAATTCAAGCTACACTTATCTGCACATTTGGGTGAATTCAAGCAGGATGCACCCCAGATATGGCTGCCAGTGAGGGTGGGGAAATGTGCGAAATCGGATTGGTGTAATATAAGTAGGTATCTGGGGTACTTCACTTGCATGAGTATGAGTAACATGTGTAAGTCCGATTATCCCCCTCATTTTTTGCCCATCCTGATACCCAATGACCCGTTTTTTGACATCACACCGACACCCAATGACCCCATTTTTATGAAGTACTCAATCAATGACCCTCTTTTGCAGTACAATATTACCACAGGATCCCCATTGTTTTTATATGATATACCCCTTTTCTTGGGTGGATGTTTATACCCTTATTCAAATATTAAAGGTAAACTAAAGTTATACCTGATCTCTTTTGCCCCCTTTTTCCTCTACACCTACTAACAAAGACTTCTCTGGATGTCATTCATAAACCACCTGTTATTAGCATATCAGGGTCGAATGATTCGGAAAAACAATCTTTAACAACACGGACAGTGTCTTGCAATCTGAACCAAAGGAACATTCTCCAAGTAACCAAGCGCGCAACTCAACAAACCATGTAAATACAACCGAGTCTACAATCATAACGGGTAGTGCTAACACATTCCAATAATTCTTAAAACGATCACCAAATATTGGTTTCGTGGCCTTCCCCTGGAACGTTCTCTCCAGGTATCTATTCAACCATGGACCTATAGAGAAGAGGACCCACAACACACGAGTTTCAAAGACCCCTATCACGTTGCCGCCTTTTGTTATTAAATCCCCCATTTACTGGCTTAAGATAATTCCGATACTCAACCCGCTCAGCAGGAGGGCTGCCTGGCCTTCGCTTGAATTTGCTTTATTGAACATCCAATACCTATAAATTTGGTACCTACAGTAAACCTTAGATTTATTACTTTACTCTTTCCATTGGTATCAAATAGGTAGAACCTAACGATGACGTCACTATACGTCATAAGGTAATAAAGTTTAAAAATACTAATAACTGCAATAGGAAGAACATTGATATTTTGCAATTATGGCTCAAAATTTATATTGTAACTTAAAAAACCTTTCCTCATGTAGATAATTATGACGTCATTATGACATGTTAGTAATGTTGGACTCCTTTTGGTATCAAAGGAAATAGGGGACCCTGCTATCTATTTCAACTAAAATCAATGTCTGTGATTTCCTGTGTCGTACTGGGCGTGTTGGTATTTTCCCTCCTGAAAGGGGGGGGGGCAGTGTCGTAAATTTCTTTTTTTGACCTTGAGGGATGGGGTTGATGAAAATTTGGATGAAATGGGGTTTGCCGAAAAGATCCATTATGCGCTAAAAATTTTTCCATTTAGAGCTAAAATCAATTAAATATATTGTAATTTGCAACAAAATGCGCACAAAGCGCGCGGAAATTTACCATTTTTAAACTATTATGGTAACATAATGAGGTTATTTTGGGGTCAAAAACACGTGAATGGTTCACATGGTGGTGGGGGTTGATCGTATTGATTACCCCCTCATCAAAATATTTGGGGGGGGGGAATATACTCCCCATCCCCCCGGATTTACTGGCCTGGGGGGGGGGGTGATTGCCACACCGCTATCCATCACTTTGGGATCACACCTGTACACATTTCCTATACCTCCTGTAGTGTTTTTAATGGGGGGGGGCATGAAACGGAGCATAAAAATGTCATTGGTAATTAACTTAACCATTTGACCCCCGGAAGACGAGGGTTAATTAATTTTATAATGTCCATTTAATGGGTATAAAGTAGACTTATCACCTTCTTTATCTGATGAAACTGACATTGGCATCAGTTCGACATGTATCGACATCAAACAGCCACAGCGGTTAACCAAATTCACATAACCGGAAGTTAAAATATTACAATTTTGGTGGGTTTTCGAGTTACAATTACACGTGTTTGGGCGCGCTTGGGTGCAGTTTCAAGGTTATACATTTTTACAAGGTACATTTAACTTTCATAACCCGTTTTTCAAGAGTCGGAAGTGATTGGAACATTTTGCATATTAAGTTTCACCAAGATTTTTAACAATTCGGGTCACAAAATCACCCAAAATGCAAGCTTTATTTTCTACAGTCGTAGCTCCCCAAAGGAATGAGGATTTTTGGATGGGGTTTTCTGGTATTTTTTTCTGAACAAAATTCTCCTCTCTTTGGTGACAACAACTTGCCAAAAAATGTGGAAATTGAATGTACTGTCATTTTCCAAAAAACCCCTACATCCGGTCAAAAATTACAAAGTTTTGTGGACAGCTTTTCCACATAGTCACACCTTCGACCGCGGCAAAGGATATGCGAAGCAAACGGTCTCGTGTACTGCAACTGAAATACACTCGAGTGCCTAGCTTGTCGAGAAATGGGTAATCGAATTAGTATAGGTAATTGGTGGTTTTTCGCGTTGGTTGTCCTTCTTTCTATTATGACCATGATTCAACAGAGTCCAATTTAACTAATTGGTTCACACTCCTCTATTCTCGCTGTTTTCCTGCGGTTGTTCCTCATGGCTCTGGGTCCTCTTGCTTGTTCTCAACGTCAAGATGTTCCTTCCTTTGCCAAATAGTGTCCTCCTTTACCAGCATTTTTAAAACAAAAACCCTCAACAACACTCACAAAATATTGTATTACTTGCTGTGTGGATTTTGATGACCTCTTCAATATTAAAGGTATTAACGTGTACCTGATCTTCTTTCCCCCTTTTCCCTTCTACACTCTTACAGGAACTTCCGGGACGACATCATAAACCACCTGTATTAGCATATCAGGGTCGAATGAATTCGGAAAAACAATCTACAAGCACGGAAAGTGGCTGTGCAATCTGAACCAAATGGAACATTCTTCAAAGGTGACCAACGGCAAATCGCAAACAAACCAGGTAAAACAACGAGTCTACCAATCATAACGGTAGTGCTAACACATTCCAAGAAATTCTGAAAAATATCACCAAAATATTTCCATTGCCGAAGGACGCCAAACCGGCCTTTTGTAGGACGAAATGACAGTAAGAGCCGATTCGAAAATCGTTGTTGCTAGTTAATGAAATGCTTCTTTTTAGGGAAACAAATTCAAAAGCTAAACAACATTTAAAATTTAGGTATACTGTTTTGGGTTAACTTTGGTTTTGAGTTACGACCTTACCCCGGGGAAAACTTCGTTCAGTGGACATTGTTATTCCGGACGTTCGGGAACGCTAGATTCAAGCACGGTCTGGGACCTACTGGCATGTTCTATTTAGGGACAGCTTCTTAGACATTCGCTGAACAATGTTAACGCGTGCCAGTGGAAACTGCATGTTATAGGAAAAGTAGTAGTAATTCAATTTTTAATTGCTAAAGGCATTGACTGTATCTAAAAATATGCTGTTGTATATTATATGAAAGTGACGACATCAGTTATAGTGGAGAGATAGATTCTGGTTTCCCAAGTTAGGGCCTGACCGTAAGTTGAGTATATATACCAATGTTTTTGACTGAACGTGATAGATAAGGGTGTGTAGAATTAGGAATCTGCTGTTTGGTTCGAAAACAGTGGTCACCCTTGGGACCCCTTCGTCGTTTTGTTTTGAGATTTTAGAAACACATATGGCGTCCCATAAATGATAATATCTATTCCACCATTACCAAACTATGGAGTAATAAACAATACTATAGGACCCTTTTAATGAACATGCATGTTCACTGTTTATAACATTGGACCGTCACTACTTCAAATTCAACCCATGAAGCCAAATCTAAACTAATTTTCATAATTATGACCATACAGCAAACTACCTGCGATTAAAAAATTAAACATGAAGTATTCAAATTATGTGTTCGACACAATAAATGTTTTCTGATACTTTTAAAGTTGTATAATGACGTCAATCAATATCCACAAATCCTAAAAAAGAAACATAAACGTAAAGGTTTTATGATCTGGGATACCTGGATTTTACATCAAATAATAAAAAAGAACCACAATCTATACACTAAAATTCAAAAACATACCACATGATATAAACAAAAAGGAAAGGTGATTATGTTAAATAATTAGAAGAACAAATAACTTCAGTTTAATTACGACTTCTAGTGAAAAATAGCACTTATATACCATATAGACTACAAAATTTCTCTATAAATAAAAACATGAAAAAAATTTACAGCCAATGTCAATGGCAAAAATTGCCAGACCTCCTTCCTATTTTCATGGATGTTTACTAGCATTTGGACCCAGGACTTATTTTCTCCATACAAGGTCATCGCATTTCTTGCCAATGTGGTCAAGAACTCCGTGCGTGATTGGTCTTTTATTTTTTCGTTTCTGACTTCATTTGATGATCCCCATCAACTCCACCTGTTTCAATCAATTGACGACGGGGATTGGTTTTGAAGACCAAAAAACGCCAGAAATTCAAGATGCGCAAAAGCGTATTGGCTCAGGCACGAATGTCTAACCTCTCGATAGTAAACGTGTATATTTCCATTTTTACTCACAATTCCCTGACCCTGCATTTCAGCCTGCCTTGTCTAAATGGTATCTTCCTTTCGGCTCGGCTCTCAAGGTTGCGAAGATTCATCCCTGTCTTTACAAAAGGACCTGATATCCATGGTCTTCTTACAACTATCCCACGGTCCTATATTTTGATGGTCAACGGCTTTTCCCAAATCCTTGAACGCCTAATCTATCAATTCAGGCTTTACAATTTCCTCACTGATCATTCAACAGTCTCCATATAACAAAATAGGCTTTCGCAAACACTCCCACTGACATTCTCTTTTGATGAATAATATCCACCCATCTCCCATTCCCTTCTACCACCCTGCCCTCTCATCTACCCTATAATACCATAGGTATCTTCCACGATTGATCCGAACCGCTCACTTTCGATACCATTCATATCCATTATTGCTATCTTGCCCAAACACCGCAAATCATGCGTTTATTCGTCTGCGCCCCCCTTCCACCATGGAAAATTCTCTCCAGGTATCTATTTAACCCATGAGACCCCTAATCGAGAAGAGGACCCACAACACACGAGTTTCAAAGAACCTATCACGTTGCCGCCTTCCTTTTGTTTATTTTAAATCCCCAGGGACTGCCCGCTTAAGATATGCGATAATCACCCTATCAGCTTGGAGTGGCGGCTCTGGCCTTCATGCTTGATAGTGCTTTATGAACATCAATTCCTATAAATTTGGTACCTACAGCATAGCTTAGAATTTATTATTAACTGTACCTTTGGTCCATTGGGTATCCAAAATATGTCGAAACGAAACGATGGGACGTCACTATGACGTCATAAGGGTAAAAAGTTTAAAAATACTGCATTCGGGACGAAAATTGATATTTTGCCAATTAATGGCTCAAATTACATATGGTAACACTAAACCTGTTCCATCAGGTAGAGATATTATGGGCCCTTGCTCAGTATTGCCACCACCTGTTAGTATGGTGGTACTCATTTTGGTACAAAGGAAATAGGATGGACCTGATATCTATTGCAAACGAAAATCAATATGTGTCTGTGATATTCCTGTCGTCGTTGTACTGGGTCCCCCCGTGTTTGTATTTCCCTCCTGACAAGGGGGGGGGGCCAGTTGGGGGGCCACCGGGGACGTAAATTTCTTTTTGACATTGCAGGCTGTGGGCGTTGATGTATTTGACATTTAAGCTCTGATCGTCAACATGGGCAGTTTTTGAGGAAAAATGATTCCATTATGCGCTAAATCATTATTTTCGCCATTCTAGAAGCCCAACAAATCATTAACATATCAATTGTCCTTTTGAATTCTTACAAATGCGCACAAAGCGCGCTGGAAAGGAAAATTTACCATTTTTAAACTATCTATGGTCATCCAAATATGAGGTTTATTTTGGGTCAAAAACACCGTGAATGGGTCCCATCATTTTACCATGGGGGCGTGGGTGATCGTTATGAATATCACCCTCTCCCTCATCAAAATTATTTGGGCCGGTTGGGGATATATCCCCCATCCCCGGGATTTACGCCTGGGCGGGGCCGGGGTGCCATTGCCACACCCTATCACACCTCACTTGGGCGATCCACCCTTGTACCTTTCCCCTCACTTACCAGGTTAGTTGCTTTTTAATGGGGGGGCGGGGAACCCCTGAATGAAACGAAGATAAATGTCAATAGGCTAATTACATTAACTATTGACCCCCCGGAAGACGACGGTAATAATTTCTAATGTTATCATTTAATTAGGTATAAAGTATGACTTATCACATCACTTTTTCTGATTGAAACGGACATTGGAATCAGTTCGGCATGGTATCGACTATCAAACGGCCACAGCCCCCGGGTGTAAAAACAATCAACATAACCGGACCAGTTAACATATCTACAATTTTGGGGTTTTCCGATGTCCACTACAATTATCACGTGTTGGCCCGCGCTTGAGTGCCATCTTCACGAGGTCCCACGATAAATCTCGTTACCAACCGGTACACCCTTGACCTTATAACACCGTTTTTTCAAGAGTCGGCAGTTGAATTGAAACATTTCATATTACCTTTTCACAAGACTTTTTTTTTTAACAAATCACTGGGCACAAAACCCCTCACCCCAACATGCAAGACGTTTTTCTAAGTGTACGCTCACAAAGGGAACTGGACGGATTTGGAGGGGTTTCGGTAGTTTTCCCGGAACAACCAATTCCCTCCTCTTGCGGTGACCAACCAACTTGCCCCAAACAAACGATGGAAATGCAATGTACTGGGCATTTCAAAAAACCCCTACCATCCCGTCAACCATACAAAGTTTTGTGGACAGCTTTCCACCATTCAGGTAGATTACGTACATCTGTGGGAAACTATTCGCAATCTGTCGGGAACAACCGATTGCAAACGTGGGGAACAGGTCCGCCTAATTGTGGGAAAAAGATTGCGTAATGTGGGGACACAGATTGCAATCTGTGGCGAACAGATTGCAAAACATGTGGGAAAACAGATTAGCCAACAAGAATTTTAACTATGTCCCTATGGCGGGCTTGTAAAAAACTGGTCTCGCGTGTACATGCAATGCACATACACATCGAGTGCCCAGTTCCCCCCTGTCGAGAGCACAGGGGTAACCTCGAATTACGTAATTGGTGGTTTTCGCGTTGGTTGTAATTTTCTCTTATGACAATGATTCAAACAGAGTCCAAATTTACTATGGTTCACACTCCTCTAATATTGCTCGTGTTTCCTGCGGTGTTACTCCATGGCTCGGGTCTCCCTTGCTTTTTTTCACACGTCAAGATATTCCCTCACTTTGCAACTATTTCTCTTACCACGCTGTTCTATTACACAAAAAACCATTTCAACAACAGCTCATCAAACTTTACTTATATATATAACAAAGAGTTAATTTTTAATCCAACAATTTTTGGTAAAAAAAAAAAAAAACAAAAAAAAAAAAACCACAAAAAAATGTATTCAACTGGTTTAACCCTCGTCTACCAAAGGGGGGGGGGTCGGTTCCACCCAGTGAACTGCGCTTCCGGTTCGCGCTACAAATACCCCCCAAAAGCTCGCGTAATAACCCACCAAATTTAAAAAGCTTCTGGGGTAAACCAATCAATTTTCCTCTATCCGTTCTGGTCCTTTTAGCGAAACTTAAATGTGAAGTCCTAGCACCCTTCACGGGGTGAGGGCCCCTCCTATGCCCACGTCAAAGTCGAACGGTAAGGGGGGGCCGGGCCGCTGGTTGCACCCCAAGCACCTATTTTTATGGGGCATTTTGAAAAATTATGCACCCCCCCCCCCCCACGCCTATGGCCTTCTAAAACTCTGTTTATGATAAACTAGTCAATCTACACAACCGATTTTTTATGCCTTTAGATACATACAGAAGCCACTGATCATGATTATAGCAATTATTTCAAAAAACCCTATGTCACAAATCATAATTCGGAACAAGTGCACTGAGCCAAGGTTTGATCACCAAGACCCCCATTCCAATAGCTACTAACGTTCTTGCGGGCCATTTCTTGAATTAATCGAGTAGCCAGATTTAGGCGCAAAGCGGATGTACCTCCTGCCACCCCGGCAAACAGTGGCATTAGTCTTTTACACCTAACATGACGCATTTTTGTTAAGAAACTTATTAATCAGTTTCATGCTAGGCCGATTTTTGCCGCAAACTTCTTGTACCATGGTTGCAATATGTTTTGTAATGACAACAAGGCCTAGTCTCCACCCTTGACCATGGATTTAACCTCCCATCCAATCATTTTCCACCCTCATGGAAATACATGCAAGAAGTCTCACTAATTTGAAATCTATACAGGTCGTGACCCATAAAACCGTGGACCATTTTTAGCCCCGACAGTTTACATGCTTGAGAAGGTTTCTAATGGTCAATGTTAGGTTTTCTGGGTATATACTAAACTATACTTAGGTAGCCTAATCGTAACCGGTGTGGAAAAAGCACAGCTTGAAGAGATTACCCAAGAATTACGTTTCTCATTCCCTGTGTTCCCTATTTTAACCAAAACTTGCGGAAAATTGAACCCTCTGTCCACGGATATTGTACTTGCACAGGGTTAACACCCACTTGAATCATTAGCAAAAAATGTTCCCTCTAAATAAATATTCAGATTGGACCCAGCATTGCATTTAATATGCTAAAGAGATCTCACTCAATTCGAACGTTTCCACGTGTATATGAGCAAAGCTTCTTTCTGCCTTACATGATCCCAAACCCTCGTAAATCGTTCTTATCCATTCCACAAATAAATACATGTTGTTTTGTTAAAAATATGGTTTTTAACCCCGTCTATCCCCGAACGGGTGCCGGGGTTGGCTGGCCTTCACCCCTTTAGGTTTTCCCTGGCTTGCAAAAAAAAAAAACCACTTTTTTTGGTGCCCAAATTATTTAATGTAATTTGTCACAATTTATTGTTCCGATCCTTTTCATTCCAAAAAACAACATCCACCAGGGTGAGGTTAAGATAACGGGTGATCCAAAGTGATGGATAGGGGGGGACGTACCAACCATGCCTAGCTCAACACAGGAATATCACAGACCGCTCCACTTGATTTTGATCAATAGATAGCTATGTCCTCTTCTTTCCAATTGATACCAACATGCCTAGCATTACGTCACAAAATGGACGTCATAAAGTTCGCATGTCAGCAAAAAACTGTCAATTTCAAGAGGGGCAAAATTGTCAAATTTTTCGCCAAAATGTAGGAAATATCAGAATCCTTTTCATGCCGGGTTTGGACTCTATTTGATTGTTGTATATAATGAGGAGCCTTTTAGTGCTTATAATAAGGTGTTTGAGTTGCTAAAATTGCGACATATACTTTTTCCCCTAATTCAGTATTTTTCGGACCTTTCCTCGGCATATGACGTCATAGTGACGTCACATAATGGGATGTTGGTATACCATGGAACAGAAGAAAGTTTAAGGCTATCCCTTGGTTTACCAAAATTTACCAGGAATCGGTGTTGTTCAAAACGAAAATACAGGGCGGTGGTAACCACACCCCCCTTTCGGGAGTTTGTTACAATTACAACATGGCGCAGGCAGACGAGGGTTAAAACAATAATTATTTGTTTCTTGTTATTACAAAAACATTTTCTCAACAGGTATCATGTTTTCAGTCTGAGGACCCCTTAATGGGTAATTAACAGTAACTGCGAGAAGAAAAGTACGGGAACCCGTGAATCTAGTGGATTCGGTTGCGTAACCAGACCTTTGCAATGGGGGGGGGCAGAAAGGGTGCTGAGGCATTTCTGAGGGGGCGAATGGAATTCCTTCCCATAGACACTGTAACAACGGAGAGCTGCGGGGGGTCTGCTTCTGAGCAGGGGGGCTTGCGCCCCTGCCCCCCCCCGCTGGTTACGGCCACTGAGTGAAATATTAAAACTATAGTTTATTCCAGTGTCACTACCACGTACGTCAATTTATGCGAGCAATTATTGGTTTGTGGATATCATGACCGAATTCCAGTTTGTCTTTTGGTATGCGTTTCTTACTTATGCTGCAATAACAATGTTGGCTGCAATTAGAGCGGGAGATCCATTTTGACTCTTCATGCCAATTTATTAAAGCAATTAGATTTTCTGGGTTCCTGGAAAAAGAAAAAAGCGAGAGTTTATGATCCAGTATGTTTGAAAATTCTTTAAAGGAAGCAATATATATATCTATATATATATATAATATATATAATATATATATAATATATTATATCTATATATATATATATAGATATATATATATCTTGGAACGAAGTACAGCTTACTCCTTTCGCCAAGTTTTCCGCTCCTGTACACCAGAGTCTTCCTCAGGCAGTGAAAAATGTTATAAATAAAAAAAGTAACCAAGGAACAAATATAAAGCGATAGTGTCAACAATGACTTAAAGATGACTATGGTCAACTATACCACTACGAAAACAGATGGTGCCGGATTGACACCAGACAGAAAAGGGAACTAGGTTTTAGGGGGGGGGGTATTGTTCCATTCGTCGCATCTTGGCTACTACTATATATATATCTTAGTATATTATATATATAATATATATATATATATATTATATATTATATATATCTCCTCTCTCTCTCTCTCTCTCTCCTCTCTCTCCTCACTCCTCTATCTCTCTCCCCTCCTACCTTTACTACTCCGCGTGCAAACCACGGAAGCATTGAGAACATAGTGGTAGTTTTTCGTTTGCTTGTATTGTATTACTGGTTTTCGTCTTCAGAGAATTTAAAAAGGAAGGGAGAAAAAACAACAAAGCATGTCTTCCATTGAATCATTGACAGAATAAGGAAACATATATTCTAAAGCCATTGTGAAGCAACTGTGAAATTTTGGGGCTTAAAGCAATACCAGCATACAGTTTTTTGAAGGGCACCCTAATTTTCAAAATTTTTTTTTTTTTGATTTTTTGCAAGAAACACAAAAAAATAAAACGATTTAAAAAAAAAAAAAAAAAAAACCGTTTGGCATTGGTATTTGGCAGTAAAAACTATACCTTGAATCGTAAAAGCTCGAACTTTTCTATGTATCGCAAAAGAATGACTTAGTAATAGAATAATTAATATCTGGGATCAAGATAATAATTTCACGTCTGCTGCACACGGTCCTTTTCAATAGGAATAGCCGGGCAATTGCGCCAAGTACCGTGTCTATTTTCATCCATTAGTGGTTTCATTTGTTCATGAATTCAAATTGATGGTCACTCATACTGCATTGATATTAAAACCCACAAAGATCACAGACCGGTCAAACAGGTGCATGCCCGTGAGAATCAACTCTATGGCGTTGTTTTCTTATGTTAACACTGACGGTGCCATTTCCTTTCCTTCCCTCCGTCGTCTGCTGAATTAATCCCTCGCCGGCGGCGACTTGTTATAAAAGCGTTCTGTTTACCCATAGCGCCGCTTATTTGGGCTTAGTAATATCAGGTGAGGGCTAATATCCCAGTGTGTCTCAAAAAAAAGGAAACCATCCAAGTGCCCTCTATTTCACGCGTAGAAACAATACACCATACAATTTAATGCACATCTGAAAAGTCATTTTCATTGGTTTCCGACACCGCAAGACTTTCCAATAGGATGCTGACTGAGTTTTGGATATTGGCTGATGTGAAATTTTTGTACCTACTTTTTCATTTTAATCCCGGAGTTTACTCTTTCAGAGTCTATAGACAATACACTTCTCCCAGCTCATTCGTTTGTCATTATTTCTTTTGTTTTTTTGCGACAAAGGTCAGTTCTGATATTGAAACCTTTAGTTTCAAATTATTAGAAATTCCAAGATCTTGCAATCATTCTTTCTTCTGTGACGGGAATGGAAGCGTACCGAATATCGCATCCCACCTTAGTCCTTAAATTTTATTGTATTAGGTAAATTTCACATAGAGTTAAAAACAGTGTTGCCTTTAAGCTTCTTCGACTTGTTGTTATGAGCATGCGGCAGTCGGATCGAGGGAAGTGTGACCAGCAGAAGTTCGCCGTGTTCCGATTTTTGGCAAATTGAATAAGAATAACATATTTTGACCAGTTTTCGCCTGATATTTAGGTGTAGGACTTACCTGTGTGTAAATACCTTGGGTGAGTGGTCA
>JAMKCH010081936.1:0-13281 GCA_023653785.1 Ophioderma brevispina
TAATCAGAAGAATAAGACACTAATTAAGTATTATATCTGTTTAGGTAGGGTAAAGGAAGTAAATAGCGAAAGTCTTCAATCTGGATCTGGATCAAATTAAACCTCCAGTAAGGCGGGTTCCGCATCACACTAGAGGCTTGAACCTAGAGAATGAGTGCAGGTTACAGACCCGGGATGATTCCCTACTCTTTTCGATGAGGTCCGCAACTTTTTACGTGCTCAGAGGATTGACTCCACTGACATAGACAGGACCAAATAGCTACTGACTGACTCTTCTCCAAGCCATCAAGTCCGTGACCCATTGCCTACACCTTCACATTCTACACAATGGGTGGGAGTGATGAGAAAGTCCATATTCACACTACATTAATGCTGCATGATTATGCAATTTCCGACCTTATAGGAACTATTTGAGTATGACCAAGAAACCTGACTCTCACATGGCTCTAACAGGGCCGGGTCGATCTTATACGCCTGCCGCAGGTTCAGTGCACCTTAGACTTGCTCGGCCACCACCTATGCCCTCTCAATAACTTTTCCAAGCACATGTCATATTATCTGTCGGCACTTGTCATGTCAGCCACAAGTCTATGGCAGGCACCTGATGGGTCCACATTTCAGGCACTTAATCAGGTCTAATATTTGTGTATTTAGGAGGCAAAGGAGAAAATTACATGGGATCGGTCACATGTCAAGCATGCGATAGGTCATGTCAGGTCAACACATTGTAGGTCATATTTCAGATGTGTCATGACGTAATTTAAGCATAGATTTCTGTCACATGTCGGATTCCTCTTCAGGCACATAAGTGATTGTCAGGCCCTTCAGGTCTTATGGTAGGTACATGCCATTTCATATTGTGGTCACATGTGTGTCCCATGTCAGTTACCGGAAATCATAACAGGGAGTTCTCTGTACCTGACCCATCTGACCCGCTTTTTTCTGACACACTTATGAATCGGAAATAATGGAATAACCTTTCTTTATTCCGTGAAAAATGTTTCCGAATTCATGTGGTGTCGAAAAAATTGGTCATATGGGTAGTTTGGAACTCCCCATGAATCAGCAAATGGTGCAATTGAGATATTTATCCCATTCAATATAATATATACGGTGGAATTTTTGTGGTGATTTCGTGATTCATTCTTTGGCCACATAATTAGTTCTACACTTCAGTTTTACATTATGAAGTGGCTCCTCTATATTATCAAAGTAGTACTCCTTCATTGCAGAAAACATAATATACGGGGCGAAGAGGAACAATTGCAGCAAAAATGGCATTTCTTTTAAGTAACCTGGTTTTGGTTTGGTGAATGAACCCCACTAATGACGCAAAGTTGAAATATGACTTACTCTTCTATGAGAATGGGTAGAGTTTTTCACATATTGAAGAGGGATTTGTTTTCTGCTTCTTGCTTGATGGGTCTTCTGAGGCCGAGAACATGATGAAGACTTTTGTATTCGCTGAATTAAATGTCTTCTCCGATTTCAGGAAGCCACTATTTTTAATCAAGTCTTGCATACATAAATGTACTCTGTTCTACAAAATGGGCCAAAGTTGCAGAATTCATGGTCTCTGATATATTCCAAAGTTTAATTCTAAACTTAAAATGATACATATGTACAACATCGTACTGTATTTGACGTTAAAATTTTTGCTTAGTTAGAACCATAAGCGTCATATTTGTTTGATTTTCCTATTTCTATGAAAGATTTTTTTTCAGGAGCCTGCATGCTGTCAATCTAGGGACGATTATTGTGTGTGATACGTATTTGTTGTAAATTCACTGATTGGCATATAGATGATGGCATAAGGCACATGTTTCAATAGACCGAGAGAGAGAGTTCAGTTCTTCCTTTTGTTGTGAAAAATTACATTTTCTTATGCATCCAGTTTGATTCTTTCCCATTTCCATTGAAAATATTAAGTAGTAAGGTCAAATACTCAGTACATGATATTTTTGTAACATAGTGTAAGGGAGTTTCTGTAACTGACCCATCTGACACACTTTTTTCTGACACCTTAAAGGAAACTTAAAGAATTAACATTGCTTTATTTCGTTTAAGGGTTCTGAATTCATAAGTGTGTCAGAAATAAAAAATCCTTAAAAAGGAAAAGGGCGAGTCAAGGGGTAATATCCATGTAAAAGGTACATGGGAAGGGGGTTTTAATCTTGGTTTGACGTTTTTTGGACACAGTTAGCCGAGGTATACATGCACGTAAATATTTTTAACACCTTTACGATTTACAAAATCACGTTTTAGGCCTCTCACAGCCAAATGGATTTAAATATTGGTGGCAACTTTTACAGATGGGGGTGTGGGATGAAGGCATGATCTATTCAAGTGAAACTTATATTCTTATAGCGGGCATACCCCTTTAAGCATCCGTTAATTCAATGTACTCATAACGATTAAATCCGCTGTTAACCAGCAAATCACAAAAATACAAAAATATTCCTTGAAACATATATAATTTCATAATTTGTCGTCAAGATTGTTTTTACGTGTTAAGCCAATGGCGATGTCTAACTTTGGGATTTCTTGGACGCACTCCCCTGTTGCCTGTTCCGCCTCTATATTCATGTTTTTATTTTAGTGTTACCCCCTCGGGTTTTTATTCCACACCGCTCAAGACGGTATGCATGTGTGGAAGTGTGGATCGCTTTGTATTTTCGCACTCTTTGAACATTAATATCTTTTTGTAAATGTACGTTCATGTTCGCTGGGCGTATCTTATCGAGCACATATCCATATGACGGAAAATTGCCACAACATTCATAACTATCTAATATCAGATTTTATCGGGATTATACGGCACGAATATTTTCTGCAACATGCTAGTTGAAAAGTAGGTCAAACCCAAGCGACAGAGCGGGTAGCCGTAGGCTACCCTCGCCAAAAAGTGTGTCAGAGGGTCAGGTTACAGAAAACTTCCCATTCCTTGTGCAGGGTGTTTCCCTCAGGTGGGACAATCTACACTTCCTTTGACACACTTAGGGAATTGGAATTCTTAACTAAAATAAAACACATATGGGTTATCCATTAAGTCCGAATTCATAAGTGTGTCAGCAAGCGTCGGGTCAGATGGGTCACTTACAGAAACGCCCCTTTTGTGCATGTGTACACTGGTACTCTTGGACTTTTGGGGACAATTTTGGTTTCTAACTGATGTGGACCTGCCAAATGGGGATTGTCTACACTATTATGACCATACCACATTCTCTGTAATGGCCGAAATGTAATAAAAAACAGGCGGTGGCGGCCAAGCCTCATTATTATAGCCATTACCCAAAATGTCAAAAGAATTACAATTGGTGCTTTGCTGTGGGGTGTCATGGGTGTCCATGACCCCCAAAAAACATACGACCTCGTCCTGTCGGTATTCATACAAAAAAATCAGAAATAAACCATTACAGTGGAGTTGATTCTTCAGCTCCAACAGTTTGGCATAAGAAAAATATTTCCTTGACAACATATACAAAAATTCAGAATTTTTTGTCAAGATTTCGCTTTTATGTGTTAAAACAATGGCGATGTCACCGAAATTGGGATTTCTTGGCCGCCCTCCCCTGAGAAAAACATGTGAAAGTCATGGCCCCCTATTAGGGAACGGTCTATTTAAAAGTGTTCAATGCCAGTCTCTGGTCCCAGTGGGGGGTTGAGGCCCTAACTGATTGTGTGTCCAACTTGTATCATTACAGACATGTCAGTCTCTTGGTCCCCTGTAGTGGGTTGCAGGACAAAACTGATTTGTTTGTTCCTCACTGCTGTACTTATTTATGACGTGGGTTCAAGGCAGAAACTGTTTGTTTGTCCTCGTAATCATTACAGACATGCCAGTCTTTTTGCTCCCCAGTGGTGGATGCAGGACAAAAACTGATTGTGTCCTCACTGTATCTTCTTACAGACCGGCCAGTCTCTTTGTCCCCAGTGGTGGGTTGCACGTCAAACTGATTATGTGTCCGCACTCGATCTACTCCATATATAGACGTTCAAGGTTCTGTCCCAGTTGGGGGGGTGCAGTCCAAAACTGTTTAGGTTTGTCCTAGCTTTTACTCATTAACTAAGGCAGTTCACTTGTCCCCAGTGTGGGTTTTCTGGCCCAAAACTCATTGCGTGTGTTCTCACTCATACTCATTAACAGACTCTGTAGTGGGATATGCACCATGTATGTATGTGCCCATGGATGTTTTGGTGTGCTTCTCTTGTGCACTGGGGACTTCAGGGAACCAAGGATCCCCTGGTGGTATCTTTTGGCCTATGCAAGCTCAGTGATCCTCTACATAAAACTGCATACTTGAAACCTAGAAGTGGGGGTGATTGCCATTTGGGCAGCACTTTTTGTGGCTTCCTGTTATATGCAGACAAAATGAAGGCTCCAGTTTACACACATGACAGTAATGGTGACATTTCGAGCCTATTACATGGCCTAACCTTCCCACGCTTCAAGAAGTATTGGGAATGCCTCTTCTTGTGTGGAATTAGGAAGGGCCTCTTATCTATGCACCTGCATAAACCTGAATTTCTAATGTCGTTAGTGTTTTGGGTGTGTGTATGTGTGAGATTTTCTCTAATGTTCCTGTCCTGGTTTTTTTCCTCGTTGAGATCTATACACATAGCACAGGAAACCATGTATGGTGTGGTCACACACAAAATATGTGCTATTTACTCATGTTCATACTCTAACAAAACCAATAAAACTAAAAGTCAACTCAAAAAGGAAGAGGAGCAGAAATTTCCCTTAATTGTGTTTGTACATTGTTTCTAACAGACCGAAGCCTCAAAAGGCAATACCCCTTTTGTAGACCCCATAACTACAGTAATGACCCTCTAATTCATCCCTGGGAAGTCTTCAGTTTCCTTGAAGCAAGAAACCTGTTGTGGCGACAGAATGTAGACAAAAAGTGATCATTCCATTTAACGGAATAGCTCTCATGAGAACAACCACTTATCAGACTTAATCCTTTTGCCCTCTTATAGTAACCCAGGGACTTAGGACAAAGGAATAGTGTGTCTTTTGCCGCAACTGCAATTCTTAACTAAATTGGATGCGGGGAAGGACAGTGGAGAAACCCGAGTGGAGAAAACACGAGATTAAGAATTACAGGTAAGGAAAAATATAAGTTTAGACGGAACAGGAAATTCAGGTAGATTAGGACACAGGTGTGGTATTTAGCTTGAATTACAGAGATGGGTCAGTCAGTCCACATCGTTGTATAAATTACTGCTTGTTTTTTAAAGTGAATTGTTGTTTTGGCAGCAACCTGAGTGTGTAACAGGGCTTTTGGGAAAAATTAGAGATCTATACTTTCGAATCTTTGCTACACTGAATGTTTTTGTTGTTTGCCTGACAGTGTAGGAAGCTCCGACCGGGCGTAAATTATCATGTTTTGTTTGTTGTATTGCAGTTAGGGTCTTATTTGTCAACCTGATTATCATGAAACTTGGACTCATTAACTGATGTTGGATAGCAAAGATTGCAAGGATAACAATTTGTATGCACTGTACATCGAGCTGTTGTTGATTTTCCTTGACAATGGGGTCGAAGTGACAGATTATATGCAACTATGGGATTCTTTTGTTCTGCTATTTGCAAATATGCATATTAAATAGCTCATCCGCATATTTCTTTTTCTATACAACCGTTTCCACACTCTTGTGCAGTGACATAAGTTTAGCTTTGGGGTGGTCGCATGCTGACTTGAAGCGGTGGCATTTTTACACGCGAGCAGAAAGACGCATGCGCAAAAGCTGTGTCAGGTTTATGACATCATACTGCACAGAGGTTAGAAATGGAATATAGCTGAAAGCTAAGCAGCATACTTGTAGGGGGAGTGATGGCAATCGTGGCAGTATACCCGCCCATGATCTATTATTGTCCTTCCTTGCAAATATGCCAATGCAGTGGTCTAGCGGATTTGTCGTGTGCTCAGGAGGCACTGACTTCTTCCTTGTAATCACTTTCAACAAGAACAGTAAGCATCATGGTGGTCATTGACCTCCACATACATGTCTCCTTGATTATCAAATGGTATCATTTCCTATCACTGTGTCCCATCTTATAGATATCACTACCAGGTATGATATGGTGACCTCAATGAGAACCACTTGCTATATACTTTGTTCTCACATCACCAAATGGCAAGACTCTCACACCAGCGAATTGATATAAAATATGCAATAAATAAACCGCAGCAGGCGCTGGCGTGAGGTACGGCGCACGCACCATTGTGGCAAGAAGCGCGTGCGTAAACAGAATTAACGTCATCCGCCAATAAACAAAATCCGAATAATCTTGCCTATTAGGTGAATGAACAAGGTAATAGTGTCAGCCCATGATTTACTTTCCAGTAAGCAGCGGCGATTTATGCGCTTGAGCATGCGTAACACTGATCTTGGGGCAACTCGCGGTGTTGCGCACGTCAATCGCCGGTGCAACTGAAAGTATATCATGGGCTTAATGACCATGCATTTACCCTGGGTGCATGTTTGGTTCGAAACCTAATAGAAGGGTACAGCATTCCTAGGTTTTTTCAGTATATATGATATCATAATGGAGGATGATGATGACAACTTGTGTGTCCGGTGGTCTAGATCTGATTCATCCTTGATCGGATGGGATATAGGGAAACCTGATTTACCTAAGTTCCTATTTTTCTATTAGAACCACAACTTAGCTGAAAAGAACAATTTCCCAGTGTCAACAAATGTAGGTCGCTTTTTGTTCTCTCGCCGCAATTGCCCGAGGTTATTTTATTAGGCCTATCACATCTGCTTTCATTCTTTCACTCTTATTTCATGCCTCGCCTAACGACTAATGTTTGATAGGAGTGACACTTTACCCCTATGATTCTTTGAACATTTAATTTTACAGTAAATTTTTTGTAAGCTTTCCCAATTAACGTAACCGACTGTGAATTTTTCAGACCGTGTAAAATAAAGCGTCAATTCTAGTGAAATACAACATGCCACCACACATGTTAGATGTCATTACAACATTTTGTTACGAAACACAAATGCACAATTTTTTTAAAATAGTCTCAACCTAATAAGTGGTGGACTTCTCACTGACGCCACTGTCGTCAAGCACTGCTACCGGTTGCGGCGCCTCCGTTGCTCCTCTAGGCGGCCCACGCCGCCGGACCCAGGGGGGGGGGGGGGGGGGCAGCGGCAGGGACGAACGAGCCCAAGCATTTAATTCACGGTTACGGAAGTTAAACACTTGTAGCACACACTATTAGGTAGATCGACTCAATGTTCCCGACTCATAGTGCAGGCTTGCTCGTTTTGCACATTAGGGTAACCGGTTAATGGACAGCTCCTCAACTTGGGATACTTTGGCTGGTCGTAATCATTTGCCCGTCCGGGTTTCACACAATTTTGTGCTAGGGGTGTGGATCAATACACTAAACTGTGAAGCTGTATGACACGCTGTGTTTGACTTTAAAAGTGTAGCGTAGTGTATCTTAAAAAAAGGGTTATAGTTAAAATGCTTACCTGGAGATGTCATGTTATAGGATCAACAGTTAGTGAGCAAACTTAATCAAGTCCATGGTCCAATTACTATTAGACTCGTCCCCAGGGACCCAGATTTTACCGGAAGTGGTAGAAATTTTGGTGTTTTGGCTACTATTTTTCTCATTTACCCTGTGAATCTTAGAGCTAAAGATTTTGGTTTGGTAAAATGACCCCTTTTGGGCGACCAATATAAAGTTTAATGAGTACTCTTATGGGGATTATAACTCATGTTTGTAGCTCCCACTTCAAATGGGTTGAAATAGGTGACTTTACAGATAGGGTGTTTTGGTGAAAGCCCTCCATCAAGAGGAAAAAAAATTTCTAGACTTAATCGGGAGGGGCCATCCCCTTTAAATGTCTTTTAAGGGCCCGTAAAATTAGTGTATTTTTTCTCGTAGCAGTGGCCCTCTGAAAAGTGAGGAGGAGGGCAGTCTTGCTGATTTTTTTGTTTATTTTTTTACTAATGACATCTGAAAATGTGACTGTTTTTTCACCCAAAACGGATATTAAACACCAAGTTTCAGCCACATCAGAAAAATGGTGAGGCCCCTTATATTAATCTTCAGAGCTGTTTAGTACACAACCCACTTTTAAGTTCAGAAGTCCTTCACATTAATGTCTTACACTGTGCATAGAGACATTCACTCAAAAGACATTCAACAACTACTCCAGTGTGACCTGAAAAGGGCCATGTTCTACCCCTAGGAACATTCACACACATGGGAATGCTTTGAACATCTGCCTTTTTAAAAATAAATAGGCATGGCTAAACTAGGACTTAATGGAAAGATTCATCTCAGGGCAATAGCAGGAAAAAGGATGGGCGCATGGCCATTGAGAATGTTTCTACTGAGCTCTTTTGTTTGTCTGCTTTTATCCCCTGGTAATTTTACGCAATAGTTACCTGAGTTTCTTGTATCTATTGCATTTCCTACTGAAACTGAACCTCAAGCAATTTGGAATAGAGTGGAACTGGTGATATAACATGACTCTGATTTCTGGTAAAAGGTATTAAAGGGGTGTGTTCCGATTGTCTCTGGCCCCTGATTTACCCGGAAGAGTATCGATTTTGATATCAGATGAAAGGCCGTTTTTTTCTCATTGTCGTCCTGAAATTTGACCCGCAAAATCCTTTTCATTCCCAAGATATACAAAACATTATTGCATTTCTACCATCAAAACCGCAAGTTTTGTTTTCCCACGTACTTGATGGGGTTGTATGTGCAAGTGCCAGGACTCTCTCATCAGTAGAGAACACAAGACACATAAATCGAACCACTTTAATCATAGTAATTACTAAACAAACCCCTGTCACATAATGTTATTTTGGTCTTTGTTGTTTTCTGATAATGAATTGTGTCTTTGGGAATGTGTCTTTTAATTAATTGAAGTGCGATTGTTTCCTAATTAATGGTAAGTCACACAACACACTATATTCACTAATTATTTTAACCCGAACATGCCAAACTACCACAAAATACCAGAGCCACTGAGACTAGAAAATGCACTAAGTCCAATATAATGCTTGACAAGCATCATAAGACCAAAGTCTAATGGCCAGTGGCCCGCTAAACGCCACGATGCCGTCGTGGCTTGCCATCCTTGGTCATTGGATTGAGGCCCAGCGGCCCTGGGTTTGATTCCACCCCACGATGTGGAATCTTCTTTGGCTTTCTATCCATTTTACCCCCTCCCTTACTCCCGGGAGATGAGAAGGGTGTTAGAGTTATCATATTTTCGTTCAAAATAAGAATGTTGTTGTATTGTGTGCGGGGGTCAGAGCCCTGTATCAGAGATGTAACTTTCCAGAAATTCCTGGGGATTTGGCCAGAAAAAGATAAAAAAAAAGTTCAGGAAAAATGTAAAAAAAGAAAAATATATATTTTGTTTTCAATTTCTGACATCAAAATGGTATAATGATGAACGGTAAAACTGCATCAAACAAAAAACCAAAAATCCAAGTTTTAAAGTACCAAATTATTTTAGAGAAGAGTCTCGCCTTACCCCAAAATCGCGTAGAAAAATGTTCACGGAGCTTAACGGATGCTACGCTTTAAAAAGTTTGGCATTCCCGTCGGTTCCAAATTTTGGATTTTAAGTGAGGAAATGGGACTAATCCTCTGTTACATCTCTGCTGTATGTTATGGATGGTTTTTCCATCAAAGGTGGATGCTAATCCAGAGGGGCATACCAAGACGATCGACAAAGGGTGAGAGCAGAATCCCAAGTTGTCTGGGTGACGGACGTACTCCAACAGGGTTAAACTGGACAAAATGCTAATGTGAAAAATTAGGCCAAAGTTGGTTGCATCCCTCAAAAAAAATGCCAAAAAAGCTGCTGTTGTTTCTATTTATTTATTTATTATTTATAATTATTCTGGCTAGAAATCAAAATGAACAAATACAGACATATCAAGAAAAGAAATAAAAAAAAAATAAAAATAAAATTGCCTCAGTGAGTAGCCAGGAGGAAATCAGGAGCAAGAAAACGCTGTCATCCAAAGGATGGGATTCCTCCGACTCACTGAGGCCAAAGCACAACACAATTGATTTAAATACAAAATATTTGAAATATTGCACTCAATTTTCATTTAAAACAAGAAATCAGACAGCCATATTTCATTGACACAAGAAAACCCACATGTCCAATAACCCATTAACCACAAACCACCAAAAAACCATACCAGATGCCACACACCAAACCCACCTCTCAACTAACTAATAACCCTAAACAGCAACAGCACAAAAAGCAGGGGACTGTTGGGAAAATGCAAGGAAGATATGGCAGACTGCAGACAACAAATTATAAAAAATAATTTTAGAAATTAAAATTTACTTAGGAGGTTTTTGGGGGGTCCAGCTCCAGACTCTCAAAGTTATTCAGTGAAATGTTTTTTTTTCAGACGTTCTTTAAAAATGTCCTTACTACATATAAACAAGAAAAATCATCTCTGACTGGCTCAGGAAGCACAGCCCCACATACGGGGAAAGAAATTTGCAAGACTGGGACTAAACTTGAAACGATCGGTTTTTGGAGTTATTATGATACATTAGTAAAAGCAATTACTGGATACAATGAGGGAGTTTTACAGACAGTTGCAGAAATTGAAATGAACTGTACTTTAAAAGGACAAAGTTGCGGCAACAGGTGAGAGGTATTTCCGTCTGTTGGCTAAGTTAATGAGATTAAGTTGTTTCAGACGCCCTTGCATATGATTGATCACCCTTTCTCTGACCAAGAATAAATCTTGTAGCCCTCCTTTGGATGGTTTCCAAATTATGTATATGATTTTTACGATGTACATCCAAAATGGCGCGCAAAATCAATAATGGGCCAAAATAAGAGAACAATAAAGGCTTGAAAAGAATATCTTTGTTTTGGTTGCCCAAAACAACTGTTCTGAGGGAGCCCAACAGTTGCTTGCACTTCTTGTAAACACTGGACACCTTGTTCATTCATGACAAATCAGATGATATCGACACCAAGGAGACGTAAACTGGAAACTGTAGAACGTTTTGTGTAGAAAAACAAAATATACAGGGATAGTGTTTTTACGGCCACAAATACAAATTACAACTTGGCACTTCTGGGGATTTTAAGTGGAGTGCATGTTTTCTGACCACCAGTAAAGCTTGGCAAGGTACATTTTGGAAGAATTTGACATTCCTGAATCTTCATTAATGGTGCGAAAAGGAAAAAAAGGAAAAGTGTATCTGCATACTGCGAAAATTAGATTTAAATGAAGATGAATCATAACATAAATATTGAAAAGCAGGGCCCAAGACCGAGCCCTGAGGCACACCTGAGAGAAAACAGCAACAAAATCAGACCTTGGCCCGAAAAACAACCCTTTGCCGCGGTTTAAATAATGTTTTTTTTTTTTTTTTTTTTTTTCCGAAATCCAATTTAATAAGTGGCCCCTGATGTCACCCCTCACCCAGACGGTGCTTGCAAATTCTCCAAAACGAACTTGCATGGAGAAATGGAATCAAGGCGCGGCTGCGCGGCTATCGTTACCAGAGGGGGACTAGGCAACACACGCGAGTTGGGAAGGTACGGCGAGTCAAGAATTTGTTCCATTCACATAGAAGCTTCAATGAGGGCTGAGGCACAAGATTACCGGAGAGAAACCATGCTGGTCAGAATATGAAAAGACCATAGCTATAAGATGATTGCGGATCTGTGGTCAGAAACAATGCTCTCCAAAATTTGCCAACAATTGATGTTTTTGTAAGTGCAAGGGTCCGATTAAGTTTAAGATCACAACGATTACCCGTCCTGTACACGGGAACAATGCAGTCTTCACTAAGCGTTAGGTTGCCAGAGGATAAAGATATGTTAAAATACGTGCAAGGACAGGACTGATGGAACAACACAATTTTAGCATGCGGCAAGAAATTCATCAGGGGGCCCCGACTGCTGTATCAGGGGGACCAAAGCTTCTTAAGTTTTCAGAAACCCATCTCATTGTTACAATAAGGTGACTAATGGTGGAAGGAAACGTCAAGCTCTGGCGAGTAATTTCCCTGACATGATCAGGGATTAGTGAAATAGCTAGAAAACAAATCATTAAATGCCTTAGCAATTTCCAGCAGGGTTGGATGTTTGGGTTGCCATACTGACAAAGATTTGAATCATGTCAGCACGTTGGGATCGTACAAAAGGACCAGAAACTTTTACGATTGTCATTTTTTGCAAATGGTTTCCCAGTGGGAGTTATAAGCACGTTTTTTGTATTATTGAACTGGTGGTTTAAAGTACGAGATTTATCCCAATCAGCATCACTATTGTTGCAGCTTTGATAGCTTTTGTTTCGTTGTGCTCATACATCAATTCTCTGGAACCATGGTTTTGATACTCGACCGTTTTTTAGGTAATTAGGAATACACTGATTGACATATAGGAAAAACCTATTCGGTAAAGGAGTCCAAGACCCTGTCTATGGGCCAGTCATCGAATGAAAAACATTGTTAAGTCCGTTGCTTAAAATAAGATCATTTAATTATCAACATCGGCACGAGCTAGTTGATAAAAAGTACGCGTATTTCATTCTGAGCCGCATCTGTACCAATATTTGAGCCCAGGGGAGTCAAGTTTCATCCAATTTCTTTAGCCGGGGGGAGCAACAGGTATCCCCCCTGCCATATACGAGGTTGGGTCAACCTGGTTTGCATACTTAAGAGGTGGACATAACAGTCCTAGATCGCATAATCTCATTATGGTGAATTCTAAATCAGAGTGGGTATTTTGAACCCAATCCCATTAATGACAAGGCAAATGTGCAAGATAATGTGGGCCTCAAGGTAATTATGGGATAAAAAAGGTTCACGAAGTTTAAGGCCCACAAACATTTCATGACAGTGAAAAAAATTCCATGAAGTACTAGCACTCTACGGTGGGCGTTAAAATGAGGGTTTTCATATGTTAAGATAAGATTGTGTTGGATCACAGAATTTTATGAGGTGAAATTTCCCAAAAACTGATTGCATTGTGGGGTGGACTCGTTCTATTCCAAATCTGTGCCTAACGGGGTTAGGTTATCTCTCCCTGACTTAATTAGAATGAAGTTGTTTAGTAATTGATTTACTCGCACCGATTTGTAATGAACCCTGAGGAAGTCTTAGAAATTGGCCTAATTCAATCTTGTGTCAGTGTGGCGGAATCCAACTCAAATGATTAAGGACCCGCAGAATTAGCTGCCAAAGCTCATCTTCAAAATTTGCAACGAAAGACCTGTTTGTAGTAAGTCATCGTTTCTTA
>JAMKCH010081937.1:0-81474 GCA_023653785.1 Ophioderma brevispina
TGTTAAATTATAGACAAACTTAGTATGTCCATCATGAGTAAATGGAATTTTCATTAACAATAACCATTGATTTGGTCAGTAGCATAAAAAAGTTCTTTCTTCCTCAAGAGTAACATTTTATGGTAATTCTAGGACAAGCATTCACTTAAGGGAGCAGTCATTATTTACACCGGGGGAGGGAATGAAAGAATTCAACTTTGTTTTTGTGAATAGTTTTATGTTCCTCTTCGCTTCCATTTAAAAATTTTGCATTACCCATGATTTTATGATATAACGTTCATGTTCTCCCTCTCTCCTCGATGAAAATTTTCATGTTCATCCTCTTGCTTACAAAATGTTTTCGTATTTCCTCAAATCTTCCATTCCCTCCCCCGGCATAAAAAGCGACCCTTCCGTAATCCCCCACATGACTTGTTTCATCACATTTCCTATGATCGGTGCTCATAGCTCCCAAACTTTCAGCACCCCTGGACTAGGGTGTAGTCTACATGGAGGCATGTTTATGGAGGTGTGTTCATGAAGGCATGTTTATGGAGGCATGTTCATGGAGGCATGTTTATGGAGGCATTTTCATGGAGGCATGTTTATGGAGGCATGTCCATTCAAGTTCCCTTCAAAGACAAAGCCTACATGCAAAATATTTTGCAACCATGTCAGCCAAGAACTCTTAAATCCACAAAGCTCGAAAAAGTATTTAGGAAGATGAGGGAAACAAGATCCAGCTGCATATGACTACATTAGTCTAAATCTTAAGGCTAGCAGAAGATATGTCACCTTTAATGATGAAGAAAGTTTTAAGGAAAATTGGGGAAATCAAAGTTCTATCCTTAGGACTACAAAGACTAAACCTAAAGGAAAGCAAAAGCCAATTTTAAGAACACTGGCCCAAAAGGTCCCTGGGTATCACATGTGATACCTGATCAATCTTACTATTATTAATATCACCAACATGCACTTCTCTAGGGGGTCGTTGTACTTTGCTCAAGGAATCCAAAATTTGTGAACAAGGGCAACTTGAGTATTGGTTGTAATTACATGAGAGCATATCATGTGAACTTACTGAGGAAATACCAGACAAAGAATCAAAATAATGAAAGGGTAAAAGTATCAGCTGCATTACGAGTTGTGCAATACAATACAAGCATATCATTCTGGCAACATCAGATCTGTTATTACAAATTTTATTCTTTACATTTTTGGGGATCAGAATTAATGTTTGTCACAGAGAGTTCAAATTATCCAGACAAGTATATTCTCTGGGAAGCTAAACCTTTCTGCTGTGATTTTTTTTAAAATCTTTGGTAATTTCTTTTTGTGTTTTGTGATCACTTATCAGTAGGGTTTCATGGGAGGCGGTTGTCTTTTCTATCACAATTGAATCTGTTACCCGGTAGGCAGCAAGTGAAGTTAATTTGGATGGAGGCCTCTGCTGAGGTTTCACACCAAGTACACCACTAAATAATCTGCTCTGGCACCCTCTGACCAAAAAGTGTTTGGAAAAAGGGTAAAAAAGTGTCCGGTCTAAATTAAAATGGAAAAATATTAAAAATTGGAACTTACTGGGACATATTTTGTGTTTTGTGCAAATCAACAAGATATCATTATCAAAAGTCTGTGAGACTGGGTAATTACAGTTTAGTAGGGGATCCATAGGTGGCATATTTGAGGGAACCCTACTCAAGATACACTAAAAGGTTTGAGAAGTGTTTTCGGACAATTCGAGGGTGCTGATTCCAAATATGCACCATGCAAAATTGCCTAAATGGTGAAAAGTGGATTTTAAAGGGGAATTACCCGATTTCCCTTATTTTTGAACTATAGCATTATTAAACCATGCGTAAGACCCATTAATTTGACTAAAAGGTTTAAGAAGTGTTTTAGGTCAATTTGAGGGTGCTGGTTTCAAATAGACAACATACAAAATCACCAAATTGGTGGAAAGTGGAATTTAAAGGGGAATTACCCAATTTTTCTTATTTTTTTAAATATAGCGTTATCACTAATTTGACTACTACGGTTTAAGTAGTGTTTAGGTCAATATTTGAGGGTGCTGATTTCAAATAGACACCATACAAAATCACTTTGGTGGAAAGTGGATATTTTAAAGGGGATTTACCTGATTTTCCTTGTTTTTTAATCTATATCATTATCAAACCTCGTCTACCTGAGCCATTTTTGTAACAAAACTCCCAAAGGGGATAGGGGGTGGCTACCACCCCGCTGTGATTTTTGTTACTGAACATCTGATTCCTATAAATTTGGTACCACAGGATAGCTTAGAGTTTCTCCTTTCCATTGGTATCAAAATAAGTACCAACATCCCAATGATGACGTCACTATGACATCATAAGTTGAGGAAAGTGTGAAAAAACTGGATATATGGTGGAAAATTGATATATTGCAATTACAACTCATTATTATAGCACTAAATGCTCTGAATATATAAAACTAGTCAATTCCCTTCAAGTAGAGCCAAAACCAGCGTGACAATCGGATATTCCTAACCTTTTTGGTGAAAAAATTAATTTTTCCCTATTCAGCACTGTGTGCAATGGAAATTTATGTTTTTGCTGACATGCGAACTTTATGACGTCATTGTGACGTAATTCTAAACATGTTGGTACTCATTGTGCTATCAATGGAAAAAGGAGGACCATAGCTATCTATTGATACCGCAATTAAGTGTCTGTGATATTCCTGTGTCATACTAGGCATGTCGGTAGCTCTCTCCCGAAAGGGGGTGGTTGCCACCCAACCCGCCCTCCCCCCATCACTTTGGAATCGCCCTGTATCTTACCTATACCCCGGATGATGTTTGTTTTTTGGATGAAAGGAGCGAAAAATGTCAATTGACAATTATATTAAATAAATTGGCACAAAAAAGGGGTTTTTAGCAAGCCGGGGAAAAAACTTGGGAGGTGGTAATAGTCGGTAGACGAGGGTTAAACAATGTCCAAGATCAAATAATTTAACTAAAAGGTTTAAGAAGTGTTTTGGTAAATTTTAGGGTGATGATTAGCATATATAGCAGTAGGGCGACCCATAGCTCCTAAATTATCCTGAACCGCCTCATCGGTACCTTGAGCTGGAAGATCATTTACCTGAGAGTCAGTGAGGCTTTACAAAAAATCGTGATACCACCAGCTTGCTGCTCGTCAACTCCAAGAGAAGTGCCAAGAGCAAAATTTAGAACTTTATTTCACTTTTGTCGATCTAACAAAGGCATTTGGTTCAGTCTGACGTGAAAGGTTGTGGAAAATAATGTCCATTTGGATGCCCAGAGAAACTCATCACCATGGTGCGCCAGTTTCATGATGGCAAGTGTACAAGATCAAAACCCATCATCTGCCAGCTTCTCAGTCAAGCACAAGGTTTGGCACCAATACTATTCAGTGATGTTCTCAGCGATGCTTCAGTATGCCTTCACAAATGACATCAATGGCATCAAATACAACTATAGATTTGATGGTGGCTTGTTCAACCTGAGGCAAATTTAAAGGCCAAAACCAAGATTAAAAAAGGAATAGCTTGTGAGCTACTCTTTGCCGATGACAGCGCTCTTGCTGCTGGCTCAGAAGGTGATATGCAACACATTGTAAATCTGTTCTCCTCTGCCTGGTGTCAAGTTCGGCTTGACTATCAGTACCAAAAAACTGAAATTATGCACCAACAAGCTCCTGGTAATCTGTATGTTGAACCAACTATCATTGTCAATAATGAAAAGCTTCCTGCTATAGACAACTTCCCCTATTTGGGGAGTACCCTATCCCATTCCGTCAACATCGATTCAGAAGTTAAGAACAGCATCGCTAAAGCCAGTGCTGCCTTTGGACACCTTCGTGGCAAGGTACGGGAAAGAGACGGTATCACACTTGACAACAAGCTCAAACTGTACCAAGCAATTGTTATGCCAACTTTACTTTATGACTGCGAAACTTGGACTGTCTACCAAAGACATGCCAGAATCGCTTCCATCTAAACTGCTTCAGGAAGATTCTCAGGATTTGATGGCAAGACCAGATTCCAGACACAGAAGTTCTCACTCGCTCCATATCATGCTGATGAAATATCAAATCAGATAGTCCGGTCATATGGTCAGAATGGAAGATTCTCGTATTCCAAAACAAAAATCTTCTTTAGCGAACTAGTCTGGGAAACGGTCACGTGGTGCTCCTAAGAAATGCTACAAAGACACTTTGAAAGCTTCTCTCAAGTGCTTTGATCATGTTGATGTTGATCCAGAGAACTGGGAAATGCAAGCTCAGCAACGTTACTCATGGTGTGCAACCATTACCAATGGTGCAGTTACCTATGAGGCAAAATGCACCCAACAACCAGAGTTGAAAAGACAAAGAGCAAAGAAAAGTCCAGAATTGCTAGTAGCACAACAACAACTGCTAACTCCTCATCCAGTGTTATCTGTTCAGTGTGTCATCGATCTTTCCGTGCCAAAATTGGTCTTTTTAGTCACATTCGTACTCACACTTCCATCACATCTTAGTGTTGGCATGGTTATCAACATATGGACGAACTATAATAAAAAGCTCACGTAGTTCCCATTTTCTAAATAATAAAACATCAGTATTTCATAACTTTCAGTGTTTAACCTTTTTTCTCAAAAAAGTACTTCCCGTGTGCTAACCAGTAGTTCCTATTGTATCCACAATTGGCCCCATAAATCCTCAAACTCACTTATAAAGTTCCTGTCATCATGCAGTTCATCATCATTCATATTCCCCGTGTCCTAACAAGTAGTTTCCGTCATACAAACAAAGCGAAATAACATGACGTGTTAAATTATTTAGTTTTTCTTTATTAACCTTTTTCTTTCTCTCCCCACCCCGTTTCAGACTAAGACGCCTGTTAATTAGTTTAATTGCCTGTCTCATGCGTAACACGGGCGTTGCAACACACAATGCATACGCACTTTTAGTAATGGTTATAAATAAATGGGTAAATTTCCTTAGCAACTGACCACATTTGCGCCATTTTTCAGCCATTTCTGAACTGATTTCGTCCGAATATAGTTTATAACCCATCCAGTATCCTCATGCACCTTTCATGTGAATTTAGTGTTCTTTGAAGCAAAATTGACCGAGCCTTTTGCATACAAACCCACATACATACATATATATACAACATTTGGCAAATTATAGTATGATGCTTTTTATTTTGTTTTTCTTTCATCGCACAAGATTATTCAAAATAAATAGGGTCACCACTATATTTAAAGTGGGTCGGGTAACACCAATCAAACAGTTTCTTTTGAGGCCACTCAAATATATAAAGAACACTAATTTTTTTGTGACCCCTTATTATTCCCTTCCTCTTGCCCTCCCCCATGAAGCAAGGTAAAGTACAGGTTCATTGGAGAATACGTATTTTGGCCCCCCCCCTCCATGCTCTTTCCATGGCCTGCTCCCTCCCAAAATGAAAATGTCTGGTTACGCCAATGGATCAAAAGTAACGAAATTGGATCTCAAAAGACTCCAGCGCTGGCACAATAAAGCTGCGCATTTGTGTTATTATTCATGTATTAATGTTACTTTCTTTTGAGCAGCGAAAATAGCTTCCTTAAATATCATGGCCTATATAAAATATTTAATGATTATTCATAGGTATTTTGAACTCATTTAAATGCACAACTGTTTTCAAATAAAATTTACAGAGTTGTCACCATCAATGTGTAAAGGTTTAAGGTGCAAATAATATTCACACAAGTTGGTTTGTGCTTCACTTGGTTAGCTCTTAAATCGGGTAGTACCCCTTTAATCGTTTAACGTTAGAGGTTTTCATCCATTTTAGTAAAAAAAATCAAACAAATTTAATGTCCTGACCTTTTATGTGACATTGAAATTTTCTTGAAACTGTGCATACTTGTAACGTATTAAAAAAGCTATGTTTATCATAAAATCGGGTAGTGTCGCTTTAAAACAAGAATTTCACCACTTTCCACCAACTTATCAATTTTGCATGCAGCAGATTTGACCTAAAACACCTCTCAGATCTTTTAGTGTATCTTGAGTAGGGTTCAACCTTATTTTGAGCCTTTTAGGCTTGATGGATCCCCTAGTAGTTCTAAATTTAATCCTATCCCTTACTGTCAGGTCAGGTTTTCTTGAGGGGCTGGTACTGGTATCCTGATAACCAGTATTACCTGGCCCAGGGCCGGGTTGTCAGCAGCTAAACCGTTAACCCATCAGGTTTCTAAGGAAATGCGATGAGAAGGGTAGGTGGTTACCCTGGTAGAACTAAAAAGAAGATCTACCTACAAGGGCATCGGCTCTGGTGAGCTAAGGGCAGCCATCGCACCACATTGACGTCAGGAAGGGCATCTGGTCAATTATCTTTTGCTCCAACAAATCCTCACACAGCAGTATTGCTGTGAATGTGAGGTGAATCCAGCCACCCCTGTTAGCAGGGACAAAACCAGATTTTTAAAACTTATCTACCTACCCCATAGGAGTATTTCAACTAGAAAAAAAAAAAAAACAGTTTCAGTGGGGATCAAAACTCAGCATTGTCTTCAGGCTCCAGTAGTTCCAAAAAAAATTGTCACCAATACATTGCTCTGGCTGAATGCAATGCAGAGGTCCAAGGTAACCCATCATTTGAATTGACCCAAGTCCAGTGGCATAGGCAACCTTGTTTCTGAGGGGGCAAAAAGCTTGGTAAGGGGAAAAGTCTCCGATTGGAGAGTAAATAGGCTCCAAAAAAATATGGCTATTTTTCAGAAAAAAATTAGGAACTTTGAAAGGGGTCGGATTCTTGGAGATTTTGGCCGAAAATCATGCTCCAGGAGCATATTATTTTCAACTCGTCTCATAGGGGCGCTATTCATATTATGTGTGCGCTTTATCCGTTAAGTTATATGAAGTATTACAATAAGAAACGACTTCTGCCGGCTCGGATTGCGTGGCGTTTTTTTTTCTTGTGTTCGGGGTGCTCGTCTTGTTATCTAGAGTTGTGCGTGTCGTCGAATTCCACTCCAGGAACAAAATTTAGTTATGATTTATTGGATTGAGAGTTGGAGAGTGGAAATATAAAACAATAAGAGTGTGGATTGAAGTAGAAAAATATTGTATAGCTGCCTTATGAGATCTGGTTATAGTCCTGGAGCATGATTCGGGCCACAATCTCCGACGTGCAAAGGGGTCATTGAGTACTAAATTGTCGAAAATGAAACCCAAGTTTGCAGCATGGCCCTATATAGTAATTTGTATTGAGCACCTTCCCCGAGGCTTTCACAGAAATCACCTCGGGATATGATAACAGCACATAATGGGTAAAAAAGCTTGTCAAATACTCTTCATGCCATTAAAACATGGACATAATTACATTATACCCTTTGCACCTCCTCTGTACCATGTGCTTTATTCCATTATAAAAGGAGAATCAGCTGTATACAAATAGTGCAAAGGGAAAAATGTAATTATGCCAAAACAATGCTGACAGCTAGATTACCACTCTGGATGCACGAGCTCAACCACTAGCATCAATCATCATTAGAATGCAAGAAGGTTGTAATACAAAAGCTGCTATTTGTCAGAAATCCCCTCACACATACAGTATGCCAAGTCTTTGGGCATGGCAGGTTCGGAAACTTCCGGAAGAAACCTATTTCTTCCAGAAGAATGGAAGAAACTGGAAGAAATTGGAAGAAACTGGAAGAAATACAGAAATGTATTATGAACAACAAACTAAATTACACCATATTCATCTGCTTTGCACTTCAAATCATCAAGGCTACTTTAGTTACTTAAACTTAGAAGACAATCTTTTTTTTTCAAAATTGATTTACAAGTTTATAAAGCATGTTAGTATACCTTGCAAGTATATAGTAAATTTGTTCACATTTTTTTTTTGTCTTGCAATCAAATTACATAGATAATTGTAACCCATTTTCCAAATTATCTTTCCATGTGCGCATTTATACTATCACAGTTGTAATTGTAGATGCAAAGAATGAAAAAGCTTTTAAAATCTGTATGGCCAATTTGTTAATTTTAAAACACAAATCATTAAAGTAGTAACCATTATTGTTCTTTTGTTTTAAATGTTGTATATAATACATATATCTAACTTTGTATTGCTTAGTGGGGAGAACCTGGGTTAGGGAGACTTTGTTTAAAGAAATTGAAGATGTTCAAGTCTTTACAAGGAGTCTCTGCTTGGCCTTGGCTGGTGTGATAAGTGTCTAATCAGTTTCTTCCAGTAATTTGTTATATTTAGGCCTTGTGAATCAATGCGAGTTTAATTATGAATGGTTATTTTAAATTGTTTCACTATATTTCATTCACTGTATAATATAAAACCAAAAGTATAAGTTATTGGCTTTAAAATAGAAAATTTTTAAATGACTTTTTTAGTTTCTTCCGCTTTCAGTGGAAGAAACTGGAAGAAATCTGTTTCTTCCTTGCAAGTGGAAAAAAACGCAAAAAAAAACCATGTTTTTTTCCACCTGTGGAAGAAACTGGCGAACCTGGTCAGTGGCTCTTGGAATGATTCTTCAATCACCTGAAGAACCATTTCAAGAGCCACTTACTCAAGGAAAGATAGTCATCATAATACATAGCAGCACACAGATGTATCACCTGGGTGTATCACATGGCAGTTACTGCACTTACGACCTTCTTGCATTTACATGATGAAATACGTCTATTATGCTACACAGAAATTAAGAAGCTCTAAAATTTCTATCAACAAAATTGGAAGAAAAGATTTCTTTATATAGTATTTTAAAATCAATAACCCACTTGCTGTTCAAACAGCCATGTCTGTGCTTGTTGTTACATCTCCCTTTAGACATCAAAATTATATTCAAATCTTTTGTTCTTGATCATTTTAACACAACCATTATTTTTTTTCATGCTGATATTAGTGTGCAAGTTGTGCATGCCAATTCAATGAGCATGCTGATGAATTTATCTCCACTGGCGACGAGGTAAAAGTTGACATCTCGAAAATGGGAGAAACTGCATGCGGAAACATGCGTACTCGCGTAGCAAAAAAATTCTAGTGGCTGTGTTGATGAAAATCTTGTGATGATGGAGGTATTTATTTATAAGCTGAGTGTGTGTTTCATAGATGTATTGAATGGATTTACAGTATCCTTGGCTCTGATGATTATCTCGCACACATTATCTTGAAGGCATTCTAAAATCTTAAATTAGCAAGAGAACAATCAGAAAGATCTGAAGTTAGCTACTAATGTCAAAATTAGAAGAAAAAAATCTCTCCCAGTATTCTGTCTGAGTTAGCCAATTCCTAAAGCTGTACTGCTGATGTTCAAATTCAGGCATCCCTCTACACAGCCTAGTCAAGCAGTTGTACATAATGGATTAAACATATGACCAACTGATTTCAAATGCCTTCAGCAATAGGTCGGGTTTCCTTTGAAGGCCTGCTACTGGTATCCTGGTAACCAGTACTATCTGTCCCAGGGCCAAGTTGCATTTGGCAGCAGCTAAACTGTCACCCCCATCTGGTTTCTAAGGAAATCTGATAAGGAGGGTAGTTGGTTACCCTGGTAGAATGAAAAAGAATATCTACCTACAAGGGTGTCAGCTCTGAAGAGCTAATGGCGGCCATCCAGCACATATGCTGCCTTTGCATGGTGGGTGTGGTTGCCCAAAGGCTAGGCCCACAGCAGAAAATGGTGGATTGGCATCAGGAAGCGCATCTGGTCAATTATCTTTTGCTCCAATAAATCCTCATACAGCAGTGTTGCGAAGTGTGAGGTGAATCCGGCCACCCCAGTTTAGCGGGGACAAAACCAGATTTAAAACTTTGGATTAACTAAAAAACAGTGATGACACCAATATACATGTACCACTCTATTGCGTGAGCATACAAATACACAACTGTACCGGGCAATGAAATTTGTACTTTAAAGTGACAGGAGGAGTTTTTGGAGGATACAAATTTCTCTCAATTTGCACTTGATCAGTTGTAGAAAACACCTACTACCAAGAACATTCCAAACATTTATTAGACAAACAAGTAAAAAAAGAAGAGCCAAAACTATGTTTTGAACGTGCCTGCTATCGTAATCGTCCCTATAGAAAAGCATGCTTTAATTTTCTGATGTGCATGACAGAAAATTCTAAATCATCATCGAAGTCATCTTTATTTCCAAAAAGACAGTGTATTCTGCTTATTTACTTCAGGTGTGATCTAATACATTGATAATCATTTCAGATATGCAAAAAACACAGGTGCTTCTTTCTGGAAATGTCCTCATGTCTCTTTGAACTCTGCATGAGACAAATTGATGTCACTCAAAGATTTCAATTAAAACAAATGAAATACTGTGAATTTTATTGAATGTATTTGGAATCGGCATTAAAAATGCATTCAAACGAGTCCAAACAAGTCTAGTCTTAGGTCAGTAGTTCTTGAGGTTGCTTCCCACATCACTGCAGGCAATGAATTATGTGTTGTTACCTTAAATCTATGATGATTGAAAGAGTTAAAAAACCTTCCACTATGCAAGCATTTACATAGGGTCTACCGTGTACAGAACAGACACATGAAGTCGATCTCAATGCAAAATGCAATTCAAACACAAATGTTAGGTAAATACATGTATAATTATATGTTCCACTCTGATATACTCCAAACCAACAAATCCCCCTGAGGTTGTACCTGCTTATAACAAGCAAGCCAAAGCTAGGATAAATATCAATCAAATCGATGGAACATATTTTTCGAACACAAAATACTCACACAGCAAAATATGTTGTCTGGATGGTTAAGATTTCATTCCTGACTATACTCCATATTTTTGTTGACTATGGTAACACATATATTGCGACACACTCATTCGTGAATGCAATACGAGATAACAAGGGAACTTTGACCCCTTACACACTCCCACAGCTTGAAAACAGTTATTTTATCAATTTGTAGTAAGTGCCCAGGGAACTTAGTCATTCTTGATGGGTACATATTTCCCTAAAAATTAAATAAATTCCTTTAAACATAGGCTGTTTTTAAAGGTGAACTTTGTGATTCTACTTCTCTTATTTTGTTAAAGGTTCAGTAGATTAAAGGTGCAACAAGAGATTTCACATATCAGGTGTCCCTAAAAAAATCGAAAGTACTGATTTTTGCCCTGATGTAAAGCTTTCCATTAAAAATATCCCCATCTGAAAGGATTAATAATTTTGTATAGGAATCAAAAATGAAAATTTAGAAAACCGTCCCTAGAGAGACCGATTGCTATCTAGGACTTAAACCTTACCTTTTACTTCGGTATATTTTGAGTTATCTTGTCTGAAAATTTGCCAAATTTTGGCGAATTGAACATTGAGAAAATCTGTTTTTTAGTAAAAAAGTGACTTTTCACGCCATTTCAAGCTGTCTCTTTCTCAAATAACTTTATCTTTGGAACTTCAAATGAGTAGTTTATGCAATTGATGAAACTACATCTTTATGCACTATTGAAATCAAACATATTTTTTCTCTAGAAATTAGAAGAAATTGAAATTTATCATCTGGTCTAAATGAGCGCTTTGTTTACATTTCAAATAGTATTTTGCGTTTTTCAAGATGCGCGCGCGCAAATTACATTAAACCACGCGCACGCTCAATTACGCAGCAAAAATTCACCACGCGACGCGATGGTGCGCCTTGGTGCGCCTTGCGCCTGGCGGCGTGTAGTGTGCTTAAATTCCCGCCTTTTAGACCAAGCAGTTTTTGTGATTTTTAATGGTCAAATAGCTGTTTTAAATCGCAAAAATACGGCTCAGGATTGTCTGCAGTGGTAAACCTTTGTTATGGTAACTATAGAACACAGTTTATGTTTAAAATGGTGCAAAATCAGAAATTCGTGTAAAAACAAAAGCACCAGGGTTGACACTGCCCGTAAAGGTTAGTAGAAAGCGGCTTTCATTATAGGCATCCAATTTGCCAGGTAGCTTCTGTTACTCTTGTGAATGCCATCATAAGACATTCTTGTGCATCAGATATTGCTGAAATCAGCTTACTTTCAAATTTCAGTTGATTCTGATAGTAGGTTCTTGCAATTTTATGTTATGGCCATGTTTGTACTGCATGGTCCCACAGGCCCATATGTTTAAATGTTAAAATTCTGAATTTCTTGCAGGCAAAATTCCATCTATGCATACGACTAGCCACACACCCATGCACACACACACATTATTGCAAAAGTGGCAAATGGGTATAAAAAGAATACAATTTTTTGCAAAGGAGGTTGAGGATGAGGCTGTAGATCAAATGTAACATGGGGTCCCTTGAAGTTAAAATATGAATTAACTCTGGCTGAACACATCATTTATGAACCGGGGTATGGGTATCATAGCGATTCTTTCCTCACTTTAACACCGCTTAGGTCCCAGGTTCGATCCCTCCGGGTTTTAGCCAGAGGCTTTATGTTGTATTAGGTTTCAAGTCCATGCTGTACTCTCTCAGATTTTCCCTACTCTGGTTCTTCCTCCTCCTTAAATTGGGTTTTATTCCTTGTTAGAAGTATAGGTTAAACTTCCCCACTGTGAAATACGACCCTGGCTGTCAGTTATTAACCCCTCGGGGGGGTTAAAGTCAGTGGCATATCTTGGGGGTGTGCTTTAGGGTGCTCCCCCCATTCCCCGGGGGTTCATGCCAACACATGCAAAAATTAGCTACTTTCGGCTATAAGAGTTTTCCTTTGCCTCCTGGGGTCCCCCTCAAAAATACAGGTTGGACTACGCCGTGGAGGTCCATGCCTAATTGTGCAATAGTCCTTAGCCCCCATAACTCCACATTTTACGGAGTGATCAATACTTTGGTGTCTGAAGAGTTTCTCATTCACCCCTGTGAAATCTTAGTAGCTATACAATGATTGGTTTCGGATGTTATGAGTAAAAACGTGCCCCATTTTGGTCACCAATATTAATTTTAACACGGTATAACCTATGGGGATTTCTAATCAATTGTTCGCACGCAGTAGTTTTTTACCACCAACCCCATCGCCCAGGAGAGAATCTCTATCACTAACCTCAAGGGCATCTATTATTTTTCTTATCTTTTTGGACTTCGAATTGTTCCTCTAACTGACAAAATAATCGAAATTGCATATAGTTTTAAAAGAGGCAGAAGCCGATTCAACCCGAAGAAAAAAAAACAAAAAACCGTGAGTCCATCATGAATGTAATGGTACACTTGCCATTTTCATATGAATAGTCAAAGTATTTTTTTTTGTTGAGCAAGTTTGTTATGGATACATATTTTTCATGCCAATAATTTAACAAGACCCAATCAAGCTACCATCAGGCATTTAATTTAAGGCAAGAACAACAAAATAGACCCAAACGCACACAAAATCCATTGCATGTCTGTGCTTTGATAGTGTGTGAGGAGCTGCCAGGATTGAGTTTACTAATGGCTAGATCTATGCTTGGTTGCTATTCCTACATTAATTGCTTGAATATTTAGTTAAACAATAACAGTACAAATGGTCATGTGACCCATAGATAGTCCGGCACAATTGAGGCAGCATAAAAAAGCAAACACCCGAAGGGTGAAGATTAGAGAATTAATATACCTTCACGCAATGACCTTTTTAAAATTGTTGTAACAAAATGACTTGCAGAGTCAACTTCTAATTCCCCCCCTCCCCAATACTGCATCAGAATTTAAATGAATATATATATTTTTTTTTGTCTTTATAAATTATATATGGATACCACCCCCAAACCTTGCAACAAAATAAAGAAAATCACAATCCCAGAACCTTTGGCAACAAAATACAAAATTGACTAAATTTCCCTGGAATCCTGGCCGGCGAATGTACATCTAGTGGCTAGTCCGTTCTATACTTCGGTGAAATCTTTGTGTTACTGCCATGAAGAACTGGCCCATGTTTGTCAATTTGCTTTATAGCACGAAACTCAAAATCTTTCTATAACTTAGGAGACAACTCGAGAGAAGTGCCGTTTTTGTGGTCACCAACATCAGCTCGGAAGCCAGCCCCCATAATCCTTTACGGGCGAACCATATTATCGACTGGGTAAAATGCATTTGACTCCATTTCTTTCTTTGTCGCCGGGAGGTAAATCGTCAGGTATCAACACAGCCCTACGCTAGAGTACACGATCACGAACGGTAAACACCAAATTCAATGTTAAGCACTGCACTGAATTTGAAATTGTCATTCCAAAAGACAATAAACATGCATGATATTCCCTACCCCCCGTTCCAGACCGATGCCTAGACTGGTGATACAAACTACATCCCTTGCCTAGACTCAGTCTCGACTTCAATCCTAGACTCATGTTACCGTCCCCGGTTACCCCCCCAAGTTACCACGCTTTCGGATAGTTTTAAATTCGATTCTACCGAGATGACCCACAAACGTTATACAAATAAGTAAAAGCTGGATATTATCCCTGAACTTTGTAATTACTAAAATTTTCTTAAGAAGTAAGATCATGATGTGGCGAAGTGGTCACGAAAGTACAATTGGAAGTTTTAAAAACACAGAGCTGATACCAGGCTGGTGACGTAAATCATGTAATAGTCTCATATTCCGCGCCGTTGGTTTTAAATCATATTCCCGCTGGCGGACGTTAGGGGGCCCTAACTGTCATTCCTGTGCGCTCAATCGAACGCTCTAAATGCCCTACAGGTGATACTAGCTTTTCTGGCTGTTTTCAAGAAATTCTGAATATGAAGAAATATTGCAAATACTGTTTACTCAAAGAAGCGCATAGCAACCTTGAATAATTTCTTGATCGTTCATATAATATAACATAGAAATTGAACCCACTAGACTTAGCCGCAGCTCTCGATAAGTACAAGGACGTTTGTTGTGGTTGAACTATGATTATGTGTTATTGCTATGAAAGGTTCCCGGTGGCATGGAAGAACAAATTGTAAGGCGAAAAGGTACTTGGAAGGTCTTTCTGAGCCGCTGTTGTGGTCACCCAAAACTCGAATCTGCAAGGGTCTGGTCTGAAGCCAGTAACCTCTGAATTACCAAGCTCTAGAATATGTTGGACACCCTCTGTCTTGTAAGTTAACTACCCAAGATGTGAATCTAAAGAAAGATGCTGACCGCTGAAGGTTAACGACATGGTGAAGATGCAATGATATACTTCCCTAATCCAAAACTTTAAATGTCACAGCATACACAATACAAAGCAGACATACACACACATACACATAAAGACATAGTGACTGCATGGGCTCTTTCGAACTTCGTTCAGTGAGATAAAAATATTTTGAACACCGTCATTATGTTCAGGTTAAAGAGAGTAAATTCCTAGCTTCATATTCAACATGGTATAGTTTGTCCCAGCTCCTTGGTGCAATAATCAGAATCACCTGATGCAAGCGGTCGGTTCCCACCCTCAGCAGAAAACAATTGTAATTAAAACAAGTAAATGAAACAAAAGAACAAATTAAACATGCATATTATTCCTACACACCACACACCATACATTAATATGTTTCATAACATTACATGTCACACAAGTTATTCCAGTTCCCATTCCCCAGGCCTATTATGCTTTTTTCCATTTTAATGGGATGAAAAAGACATTATTATCTCCCAGGCTATCAAACCCATCTTCCACCACGGACTTGGACTTCAATCCTATCCCATTCTAACAACAGAGACCTGTGGCACAAGCTGGTACGTTATAAATTTCCCTACACTGCCTTGGACCCGAACTATCAAACGAGTCAACAAATAATCACCATTTTCTTAAAGCTGTTGATGTGGTCACAAAATTTACTAGGGACTTACCTGACTGAAGCTGCAAATCCATGCCCACAAGAACTGAGGAAATACGAAGCCTAACTGGACATAACTGTGCATGGACAGGTCTTACCGAAGCTTGGATATTAAGAAATACGTCCAAAACATAAGAAAATGCAAAATTTACAAATTAATGGAAATTTTCAAACATGTTCCATGTTTAATGGTATTATTTAAAATCTTTTGAGATGAAAACTATTGTCTTATCTTCTTTCCAACTTGCAAAAATTGTGGGTAAATAAAATTTATGTGCTTCTGCCCTTTTAGGTCATGTGGAACATGGATAAGTGGATCCTTCAGCCTTTTCTCTCTGACAATTATTCAGTATTCTCTACCAGAAAATCCTCATTTTTTTTTGATTCTGTTTGTATATTTCCTTGTTTACTTCAAATTAGCAAATGCCAGGCAATCCCAAATAGTAAACTGATCACAAGAGATGCTAACCAGATAACTACATATGGAATACACACACTGTAAAAAATAGTGACATTCAGAAATTCTGTGACAACTAGTATACAGATAGCTGTCCTATTTAGGTTTAAACATCTTAGAATGTGTTTAGGATGTTTACTGTAAGATGTTAGTGTATCTAAACACAAGTTTAGTATTTAGTACTATTTTTGACATTATTTTTGTAGTTTTTACTGTTTAAAAATGTCCCCTTTCTGCTTTTGTACAGGGTCAACAATTTTGATAGTTTGAACATGTTTATTTCAGCATCATTTTTGATTGTCCTACATGTTTTTTCCTAATTGTCTTTTTTTCTATTGTTTCCTGCGCCTTGGATTAGAATTTCCCGTTTTTTCTAGATACATGGCGCATTATAGTGCTTATATTATATATTATATTTATTATTTAATGCTTGACCCACCCTGTACTAAAAACTACAGTACTGAAAAAGAGTCAACCAAAAGGTGTATAGACAATAAAATGCCCCCCAAGTGACATCATAAATGACTCATCTGTTACCCCATCCACTGTACTAAAGGGTAGAAGAACGTTGAAAAAGTGTCAATCAAAAGGTGGATATTTTAAAAATTTTTGATACAACACAGACAGACAGACATACACAGACAGACGAAGACAGACATCCATACGGATGTACTACAGAATTTGGCTTCGTAAGCTGCTTCTTCAATCCTTGCAGGCGACTAAGCTCTGCTTGTTTATATTTAAAGGCTGTTTTCTGCGAAGAGTACTAAGTGTACTATGTAAAATGTTCAGTACCTTTGTTCATTTTGGTATGTGATTGAAAAAGTAGTTTTAACGGGAAAGGTCATTATTTACACGGGCGGGGGTGAAGGAATTCACTGTTTTTTGTCATATATTTTTGTATATCCCTATTTTGAAGAAATACATCAAGTAATAAAGAGAAAAAAGTTTAGGTGTTCCAACACATTGGGCTGAGATTGCAGGTGCTGTTTGGATCTTTTTTGGTATGACTGGTACCAGTCGTAATTTTTACCTCAAAAGGCATGTGTTTGTATTCACATTTTTTCCCAACTTTCATCTTTTTCTGTTACTCTTCCAGCACCAAACAATTGAATTTTGCAGTTCTCAGCTTTCATTCATACTCACTATATTTCACTAAGTCAATCAAGAATATAAGCTGTGGTCATGTTCCATAAAAACATATTTTAGTGACATATACACACACATACAACCATACATACACCCACATATGCAGGCCACAGCAGATTGTTTAGTGGTCCTGCAGCAATGCTGGCAAACCCACAAAAAAGACCGCATTCACCAAACAATCATCGGCCGTTTTACATTTTGTGAATGGGGACAAGGTCACATGAGGTCCTTAAAGGTCACATGCGTCCACCAACTGTGGGTCACTACCCAAGGACCTTGTATCCAGTGTCTAAAAACTGAATGTGTGGCACGTATTTGGAAACAGTGGGCATTATGTTTGGATTCACATTCAGGTCAAATATTTTCCGCCAAAAAAAAACAAAACAGATACACCTGATACATAACAGACACCAGGCAACTACCAAAGCAAATCCTTATGTGCCACTTCCTTTCACAGATGACACAAAATGAATATCCACTTCAATGGGAATTGAATAGGAAAATGCCTTTGAATGTTTTTGCTCTGATCACAGATCATAAGTTTGATCCTTCTTGGTGATTTCATTTGTCTGTGTCAGATGAATGGATTCAAGAAATTTCAACCTCTCATGCTGACTAGATTCAGCACATGCTACCCAAACATTGTCATGGCTATGACCTGTTTTTGTGTTTGTCAGTTTTGTGGCATCACATGGGGCCTTTATTAATTATTCTGTTCAGTATATTGCTCCCAAGCCCCTGTTCTGATGAAGATCCCAGGATAACTGCTCAAGCATGGTGGTGAGTGCATCATTGACCAATGGCACAATATCTTGCATGATATCTGGATAAATGAACGCATTCCAGAAGAATGGACAAATCTATCATTCTTACCATGCACAAGAAGGGAGACATCACCAATTGTGAGAACTACAGGACCATCATGCCTGAATAACCATTCCATCAAAATTCTTCGGGAAATTATCAGGAGCCCGGATGAAGCCCATGTAGAAGCCATTCTAGCCAGAAGAAAAGCAGGTTTCAGACCTGGCCGCTCCAAAATTGAACAAGTCTTGTCGCCCTGAAGCTCCTAATCCCACATCGCCTAGAGAAGAAAGATGGGAAGGTTTTTGCTGTCTTCATTGATTACAAAAGGCATTCGATTCGAGTATGGCACGATGTCCTCTTTACAGTGATGCTTCATTTGGTGTGGCCTCAAAAACTGATCACGACGTCCATCAGAGATCTCTATACCAAGGCTTAAAGCTGAAATCAGACTTAACAACAATCTTACAGAGTGGTTGAAACACTATTGGCCGGCGCAGGGAGGTCTTCTATCACCAGACCTCCTCAACCTATTTCTCGAATACATCGTAGCAGAAGCCTTTGATAACTGTAAAAACTCTGGCATAACGTGATGCTACAAATAAAAGACCTCCGTTTTGCTGGCGATATGCTCTCATCGCTGACTCCGAGGACATCTGCAAACCTTGATTGAGCAAGTTCATCATGCTAGCAAGAAAATAGGGATGGAGATCAGTATACCTAAACACAAAAGCTATGGTATTCTACCGTGATGACCAGCTCCCAGGAAAGATACCAGCTTGTGGTTCCACCACTTGAGCAGAGGTTAACAGATTCAAGTTATTTGGGAGTAACGCTAAACACCACCAAACGACTCCACCAGCGAAAATCAAAAGCAGATTATTATTGGCATAAACAGCACTAGGGAATTACAGAGAGTCTGGAGTGTAAAGACATATCCACTCTCCACCAAAAATTACGACTTGTTAATTCACTAGTCAAACCAGTGCTTGTTGGCTCTGAAAACTGGACCATCAAAAAGAATGACTGAAGAAGAAGTGGTGGAAGATTTGAGATGCGATGCTACAGACAAATCCTTAATATCAGCTGGTAGGATAAGATCCGGAATGAGGAAGTTGTCAAGAATCTCCTCCTGCACACTTTCAACCAAAAGGATCCTAGCTCGCATCACTGCCTCGACAGCGACATGGTTTGCGTCACTTGTGCAGACATGAACAAACATCCCTACCCAAACGCATTTTATGGAAACTGTCGCAGGCACAAACAGGACAGGGAAGACAAAGGAAGAGATGGGAATGATGACACCATTGTGGGCACCACCTTCCACAAGGCATATTTGGAGCGCCAAGATAGGAATAGATGGTCTAAATTTGTGCGAGGAGCCACCGTCCTATGGGAATGGTGCATAGATAGTAGATAGATAGTATTGTCCCATTCACCCAGCTAGCATAGGCACCTGCTAGTATTATTTTATATTAACAAAAACTCCCTTAAAGCCAATATAGTGATTCACTCAAAAAGTCAAAATATTTGAATTTGTAGGAATAGCTAAAAGTGTGAAGGATAAGTCAGGTTTTTTGTTGCAGCCAAATAGTTACCGAAAGGGAAAAACAACAGTGGTGTTCAAGAGATCTTGAATATCCATCCGTTATGGTGTTGTATGTAGTAAGTGTCGTGTCCGTGTCCGTACGGACAGTTAATGACTGAAATAGCGATTCTGCCTTATTAGGTGCTTCAGACTTAGCACTTGTAGGGTATGTAGGATAGCTTAACTGGGTACAGACCTGCAAAAATTGATTTTTTCCCTTTTTCGATGTAGCAAAATCACTGCTAGAACTATCTGATCCTCAGCCTCAACTCCACCTTTCACACCATCAAACCTGAGATTTTTGGTACCAATGGAAAGCAGGCGCAAAATCGACAGTATCCCGGTATCGCATTCCAAGAAAATAATCAGGGTAGCAGAAAAAATTCAAGATGGCAACAAAAAAAAAAAAATATCAAATAAAAAAACTCACAACATTAATTTTGTTGTTGTATATATTTATTAATCTTCCCTGAGATGGCCAGCGCACGATAGTGTTGAAAAAAAAAAAAAAACCATGTCCGTTGGCGGATTCAAACCGGCGACCCTTAGTATTAATTGCACGACGCTCTAACCGACTGAGCTATCCAGCGGGTGGTAGAAGAGCGATAGATATCATATATAGGGGATTAGGTTCGAAAGGTGTAATTCGCTTTCCTAGCGGATAGGCATCAGAACTGTATATGTAACATATCGATTATATTGTTTTGAGATTTAAACTACTTAGGTCGCCAGGTAGACAAGGATGTAGATATGTATTAATCTGTCCTGGAGATGGCCAAAAAAAATTCTCAAATAAAAAAATCTCACAACATTATTTGTTGTGTATATATTTATTAATCTTCCCTGGAGATGGCCAGCGCACGATAGTGTGAAAAAAAAAAAAAACCAGTGCGCCTTGGCCGGATTCGAACCGGACGACCTTCTTATTACATGCACGACGCTTAACACCGACTGAGCTATCAAGCAGGGTTGGTAGAAGAGCGATAGATATCATCTAATAGGTTAGGTTCGAAAGTGTCCTTCGCTTTCCTAGCGGATTGCCATGCAGAACTGTATATTTAAACATATACGAGATATTTGTTTTGAGATTTCAACTACTTAGTTATCCAGGTGACAAGGATGTATGATATTATTAATCTTCCCTGGAGATGGCCAGCGCACGATAGTGTGAAAAAAAAAAAACCCATTTGCGCTTGGCCGGATTCGACCGGCGACATTCGTATTACTGCACGACGCTCTAACCGACTGAGCTATCAAGCAGGGTTGTAGAAGAGCGATAGGATATCATATATAGGTGCGTGTTAGGTTCTAAAAGGTGTCCTTCGCTTTCCCAGCGGATAGCATCAGAACTGTAATAATCATATAAGATTATATTTGTTTTGGATTAAACTACTTAGTTCTCCAGGTAGACAAGGATGTAATATGTAGTACATTTTCCCTGGAGATGGCCAGCGCACGTAGTGTTGAAAAAAAAAAAAAACCATGCGCTTTGCCAGATTCAAACCGGCGACCTTCGTATTACATGCCACGACGCTCTAACCGACGTAGCTAAAGTTTCCAAGCCGGTTGGTAGAAGAAGCGATCGAATATCTATAGGTGTTAGGTTCGATAGGAGTCCTTCGCTTTCCTAGCGGATTACATCAGAATGAGTATTATTTAACATATATCGATTATATTTTGTTTTGAGATTTAAACTACTTAGTTTAAATTAATTGTTGTTGCTTGATTGTCACGAACAGGTTTTTTTTGTAAATACAGAATAAGAGCAATGGGTGTCATGCCCTCGTATGAGTGCCAGTATGACCAAATTTTCACAGAAATTTTTAACATGAGGAGTTCCCAGAAAGGATTTTATTTTTCTCTGGCTTGTATGGTAAGTTGGTTTTTTTTCTCACTCACCGCAAAATATTTTGTTGACTTCTTCCCATTTCCAATGGCTTGAGGCTAAAATATGGTTTGTTTACAGTAACAGGAAAATAGTTTGTACAGTACTCTATGGGGCTACGTAAGATGCAGAATTATGCTCACATCAAATGGACGTGGATTCAATAAATTTTGGATTAAAGTATTTAGCGATGGTCCTCTCTATGGAAACAGAGAAAAATAGATGTTGTAATCGGGTGGAGGACCTTTAAAGGCGCAACGAGAGATTCAAATTCAGGTGCCCTAAAAATTTGAAAGTACATGCCTTTTGCCCTGATGTAAAGCTTTTCTAAAAAAATATCGCCATCTAAAAGGCTTAAGCTGAGAAAACATTTCTTTGTAACAAAAATTGTGAAAGTTTCTAAGCGGTATAGGAGGCAACTACGAATTCAGCCTTGTTTTATTGAAAATATAAGAAATCAAATCCCTGTGTTCTCTCTTTTTAAAGACATTTTTGTAGGCCAAACACTAGGTAAGAAATCTATTTGGTTTAATCTATGTGCAATGACTATTATGGACACAATATTTGGGTGCCTCAAAATCTCTCATTGCACCTTTAAAAAAGGAGAGAAAAGCGGGGGGAAGGGGTCCTTTGTTCCTCCTCCTCCATAATTCCACCCCACCTCTCTGCCCCATATAATTGTTGTAAAACCTTGGGGTAAACCTACCTTTTGGTTAGTGATGTTTCTCTCCCTCACTCAGGACGATCCTTATTTTCATCGTCGTCAGTCCTTCATGCAGTTTTTCTTGGCTTCCCTCAGTTGCGCATTTTCACCAGCAGAGGGGCTCCGCATGACCTGCTTCTGCAGAAAAAACAATCAAAACAAACCGACCAACCGATTATAAATCAATATAATCATCAAGCAGAATCATAATCTCAACCAATATTGAATAAGAAGCAGCACTCACCCGGAAAATTGTGCTCTCATAATCTGAGAAGTGTTCAATGAATACATTTTCCTGTATGGACATAACGGCGTGACAAAAGTGGGCTTTGACTAACACCACGATGAGATGCTTGCAGTTGCACAGAGGAAGATGGAGCGAATCATACTTGGCATCAGACTTCAAGATAAAAAGAGAAATGCTGGTCCGATCACAGACCGGAGTTACTGATATTATCGATGCATTAGGAGTGCCAAAAATAGATGGGGCAGGACCACGTTGCTAGACTGCAGATAACAGGTGGACCATCAGGTGACAGAGTGGACCCCCAGAAAATGGACCAGAAAGCCAGGAGTCCAAAAAACCAGATGGAGAGGACGAAAATGACAAAACAACTTGTCCAATTTGGACACGAATGGCTAAAGATAGAGATTTGGTGGAAACATTCTAGGAGGGGTTCCTCCATCGTGAGTGATTTAAGCTGGAATGGATATGGAATCTGAGAGATAAGCTAGTAATTATAATTCATATTATTTTTCTGTTAGAAGAACAAAGTCTATTGAACTCATGGAGGATGGCAGGTTTTGAGTTACTAAAAAACAATACAAATTATTATCCTGAGGCGTTAAACATATTGTAAAAATGAGTTCTGAGCTTGAGAGTGTATCTAATCAGTATTAAACCATTGTCCTCCTTAGCCATTTTTTAACATGCCGTCTGAATGAATGGGAGTCATTGCAAACCCCTTTCTTATTGCCTTAAACATATTCAAATGATGTATTTTTGCTATCAAAATTGAAGGTCTACTTTATACAAAATGTATTTTTGGGGAAGCATTTGATCGGGTAACCGAGGAAAGTGGGCTGGAGTGGGCGATGAGCAGATACCAGAGGAAGTAGTGGTTAGAGCAGGATGAGCAAAGACAAGAGGTAGAGTGGGGTCTGATTGTCTGAGAGTTGAGGTGAAGGTGGGTGTGCATAAGGTTTTGTATTTTTGGCATGATTTTCCATTGTGCATGATGTGTTCACAGAGAGTGCAAAAGAAGGTTTGAGGAGTGAGGAGGTTGTATGCTGATAACTGGTTTTAATGTGCGAGGAACTGGAGGGACTGAGGGAGAAGTTTGGAAATGGAAGGCGGCTTTTGAGAGTAAGGGTCTGAAGGGAAACCTTGGGAGGACAAGTGCTGGTGAGTGGGGTGGGGAGGGGGGTGTGGTGAGTAAGGTAGACCCATGTGGTGTGTGTGGGCAGAAGGTAAAAGCAAATTCAGTGTGGTGTGAGAAATGTGGGAAATGGATCCATGGGAGATGCACAAAGATGAAGAGAGTGACCCCAAGTTTGGCAAGAGATTCATGTGTGGAAGATGCGAGAAGGGAGCTGGAAAGATGGTGGAACAGGAGGAAAAGTTGTGTGATAAGGTGGAATCTGTGAAGGAGTTCACATGTATACCTAGGGGACAAGGACAGTGGGGGTGGTGGATGCGAGGTGGCTGTGACAGCTAGCGGGTGGTATGGATGGGTGAAGTTTAGGGAATGTGGGGAGTCGTTGCAAAGGGAAAAGATATCCTTTGAAGATGAAAAGAATGGTGTATAAGAGTTGTGTGAGATCAGTGATGCTGTATGGGAGCGAGACGTGTGTCTGAGTGAAAATGAGATGGGGATTCTGAGGAGGACAAAGAGAGCAATGATAAGAGTGATGTGTGGTGTGAAGTTGATGGATAGGATGAAGACTGAGGACTTGATGCAGATGTTGGGTTTGGAAGAGGCGATGGACCGGTTGGCAAAGGCAAATAGTGTACGTTGGTATGGGCATGTATTGAGGAAGGATGACGAGCATGCCTTAAGAAGGGCTTTTGAGTTTGAGGTAGGAGGTTTGAGGAGGGGACGTCCAAAGAAGACATGGAAGAAGCAAGTGGAGGAGAGTGGGAGGGTTGGATTGAGGATGCACTGAATCAGGTGAACTGGAAGGAGGGAGTAAGGGTGGTTGCTGCAAGTGTGAGGTGAATCCGGCCACCCCCGTTCACGGTAACTTTGGTTTTACTACTACTACTACTACTTGGGGGGGGGCAAAATATCATTCATATGACCGAGGTTAAGGAAAATTGGTGCAGTATTTGATCTGCCATACACATATGCACATATTTTGGCTACCTTGAATGTTAGAAACAGAAACCTGGACCGCAAGTGTCATCTGCCATCGCAGTTTGTGAATGGGACCAAAGGTCACATGAGGTCACAAAGGTCACATGAGGTCACGAAGGTCACATGAGGTCATGAATGTCATATGAGGTCACCAACATGTCACCCCACCCCACCTCCTCCTTTCTACCAAGTTACATCATCGTAGCCCTTTCGGAACTCACACTGCATGCAATATATTAAGGGTTAACATTTTGACCGGCCAAAGGTCACATGAGGTCACTAAAATCTCACCCCATCCCACCCCTCCTTTTCACCATGTTACATCATCGTAGCCCTTAGGGAACTCATACAGCTTGCAATATATTAAGGGTTAACATTTTGACCACAGACACACACACACAGATACACAGACATACATTGCCATCACAAGCACATATACCATCACAAAATGGATGTGCAGCATATGGTTATCCATTATCCGGTCAGTTAATACCTAATGCCCGTTATTCAGCCTATCGAATATACTGTATCAACAGTAAAAGACACAACTCGAGAGCATTTGGAGATACTGATGTCATTTTAAAATTTAAAAAAATCCTTTGTGTAAATGTTAAATGCTGCCAATGTAAAATTTCCTTCTCTGGTAAAAGTAATTTATTCCATTTACCAGTCATTTATCACTACCAATACTAACAAATATTATACATGTAATATGCATAGCCTTGCAAGAATTCATTAGAGCAATGGTTGTTTCTTGCAGGTTCTGTGATTACTCTAGCAGTCCAACAAGCAGAGCTTATCACACACAATAAATGCAAGGCTACTCAAGGAAACATTCAGCATAGTACAGCCATGCACCTAGGAACAGCAACCTGGGTGCCACAGTGCAATACTCAGACTCAGTCTCCATTTTGAAGTGAAAAATTAATGATTTGATCAAAAACAAGGATTTGTGAATTGGTATTTCAATTTGCAGGCACAAATCCACACACTCTGACAAAAGCATTGAAACACATTGTGAAATGCCCAAAAATTACCGTAAACCAGGTTGAAAATAACAAAATGTCCTTAATCTAAACAACAAAAAGCCTAATTCAGGCAACACAGCTGTTTGACCCCATGTAAATTGTCTCTTTTATTTTTAGAACAATTTTAAGCAGTGGCGACACACTTTTGACAATTGAAATAAGTAGGGACATGCAAGAGTTATAATCTCCGCAAAAATCAGCAAAATCAATTGCGGGAATCTTGCCATATAGGCTTGCAAAGTTCATGATTTGTATGTTATATCGCCCTCTATATGCCCATTCTCCATAGAAAGACGTGTAAAACTAGATTTGTGTGAAAAATCATATTTGACCGCAATGAAATTTCATAAAATTTACACAGAATGTAATAAGACAAATAAATAATCCAAATCAGTTGTCAAAAGTGTGTCGCCGTTGATATATTTTGTTTTATTCTGGTTTTGTCAATGGATAATGAGACTTTCAACCAATCTGGTGCAAATGCCTGAAACATTCTCATGCCTGAATATGTTAGCAATAAACCAAGTCCTGGAACAGCCAGGTTTAGAGTTGCTCCTCTCATGACCTTTGACTCCATCTAAAAGATCTCCAATGCAGAGAGATGCAGACTTAAGTGCAAGCAATCTATTAAAGCTATGATAGGAACCTTGTGAATATTGTGCAGTGTTTATTTTTGCATCAAGTTATTTTGCTAGAAATAATCTGTCAAATGTATTTTGTTACTAGGTATTCTGTATATTCAAACAATGCTTAAGGTGGATGCTGCACGATCGAATTCATCCTGGAATTTTCTTTAAAATTTGACATAGGGTATTTTCATTAGTGCTGATTCTAAATATATAATAAAAATAGGGGGTTACGGACTTCGTTTTCGAGATATTTACGTTATAAAAAACACATTTTTTTGCCAAAATTTGTACACAGTTCTATGGGAAATGTGATAAAATGATGCTAAAATCGATCACAGCAAGAAAACGCTTCCGGGAATTTTTCTAATTTTTTATTATGTCAGGGTCCCAACCACATACGTCACAAAAATAAAATAAAAAATGGGGTTCACAGACTTACTTTTTTCGTTATTTCACCAAATGTGGCCAAAAAAGTGCAAAGTTGTATTTTGGTTTTCACTGTTTCTGCAAACGCGTAATTTTACTTTACGCGTCACGCATCACCGAGAGATGCGCAAGCGTATCGGTTGCGAAGAGGAGCGTGTCCAGAATGCATATGGGGTCACTGATTTCCTTCACGCTTGGTTAATTCTATGATGATGGAAAGACACGAGGTTAATTTCCCGCCCTAATGAAAATCGTTTCATCTTCATTTTTGCATTGCCTGTTCCTCTGCATTTCAACCTTTTGGCTCTATTATTTTTTTGGCAAAAGTTCCATATGCACCCCTTCAAAGTTCTATACATGTAACAAACTTGTTTATATTTTTGGCCTTAGGGTAAGGGTATTTGTTTGTTTTATGCCATAAATAAAAAATTATTTGTTTCCTGTAGGATTTTAAAAGGGGGTACATATGGAACTCTTTCCATTTTTTTTTATCTTGCAAACCGTATGATTTCCTCCGGCTTTGGCTATATAACAGTGTTCGAAGATGTAGGCCTATGATAGGACCGGGACAGCGGATTCAAGCATTATTTAAACAGTTTGTTTCATTTTGTTGCTTTTCACTTTTTGAAATTTTGTTTTTGCTAGGGTTTGTCGTTAGTGTTTGATATTTTTTCTTTTTGATTTTTTTAATGTTTGGGCTTGTTTTTTGAATTAAATGCTTAAAAAAGTAAATAAAATAAGATAATAAAATAAAGTAAATAAAAAGAAATACATTAAATAGGACCTGTTATTGTTGATATGCGCGGTATATTTTTCCTCTAACTTCCATTCAGATTTGTCCAAATTGGAGCTTAGCATCAACAAACTTCACAACTGCAACAAACATAACAGTGAAGCTGTCGTAGGCCTATATACAATTTTTAACAATCTACCAATGGCTGTTCTAAACTATAGGAGTGAATGAAAATAGGTTGAAGTATTCTCTTTTCCTGCATCGATATGTGTTATAGGGCCTGTTGGATGCGGTGACATCCCGCCAATATCAGAAATGGGCCAGAGAGAGGTGATGGAGATAGAAACCGGGCAAGAACCTTGGTTTTTAATTTTCGTGACATGATATAACGCACTATATTACGCAATATTTGCTGTGTTGCGCTTTCGCCAGAAAGAAAACTTCGCGTCATGTCGCGAAAAAAAAGGATGATGTGTTGCTAGGGCTATAAATCTACTTGGAGATCCCTGCGCGGTCGTAATGACCGTAGACGGCGGTGCACACGAAGCGTGACAAGCATGTCCACCTTAAAGGTCCCAGGAGGAAATGAGATGATAAACTACACAAAATCTTTTGCGGACATTCCATTCCATAAACAGGGCCAGCAAAAAAGACTACACTACAGTGACATCATTAGTTGAAAATATTGATTTTCAGTCAGTTGTCATGAATAGAGTTACACCAGTGACCTGAATTTTCATTACTCTTGAAAAAAATCACCATTTTTTTTTTTTTTTTTTTTTTTTTTTAACCCAAAATTGAATGCTTTCTCGCCCCTCTTGTTAGACTTGACACAAACACATCAATTCTAATTGCATTTCCTGGGACACTTTAAAGTTTGGATTTCTTTATTCTGCACCTTAATGTATTGTTATGGTTCACTATAAATCATAAAGGGGATGGTCTGATTTTGTTATATAAAGTTTTTATTCTCAATGGGAATGGCCTTGACCCGACCGAAAACCCAATGTTAAAGTTTACAGCAATGCATTTGATTATAGGAGCATGAAAAATCTACATTTGGGAGCCCCAGATACTATGTCAAATAAGATTGGTCAACCAAAAATGGAGGACATTTTTAGGAGGACCCCAGAAATACAAATTGCAAATATCTTACAATACTTGCAGTTCAAAAAGTGCACATAAGATTAGGCGCAATGCATTGCTAAGGCTAATGGTCCAGATTATACAAAAATCTCTCAGTTTTGGAAGCCGTAATTTTTTAAGTTGCTTTTTGTCAGCAACTTACTTTGGAGGCAAATTCAAATAAGTTTTGTCATTGTACGATTCAATTTTTTTTGCAGAATAAAGGAAATGAGTAATCAATTTCAAGTCTACAGGCTGTAAGGAGGACCTGTGGTTTGTGTATTTCCATTTTAAAAATACCACACAAATATATCTGTGCTTTTAAGCAGTGAATATTATACTGGCCGCATTACAGCCACGTGCTCATAAAAATTTTTGACGGCGTTTTTGTTACAACATCGAACATGTGGATTTGCAACCCTCATGGACATACAATCTCGTATGTGGTGTTGGCCCATTCTAATTTTTTAATTTAGTGTAAAATGGCCAACAAGGTCAAAATTGTCCCAAAAATATTTACACATCAGGTCCCGAAATGCATTCCTTTTTTAAATAATCTATCAGAACATGTCCATTTCCCTTCAAAGGATCATATTTAAGTGAATATAATGGAACCATTCCAATTTATAATTTGGTGGTCAAACTGGCCACAAAGGTAAAATATTCAAAAAATAGGTAAAATCAACCCTTATTGCCATTCTGTTCTCAAGCCGTTCATCCATCAGAACAGTCGTAGGACATCCCAAGGGTACACAAATGAGCAGATTGATGCTAGCCATTTCAATTTGCATATTCTGCTTCTGGTCAAATGGCCAAAAACATCAAAATTGTCCCAAATCCATAAATGAGTCAAATGCTTTCCTTCTCACCAATCAAATGGGAATATGTAAGTTTTCTTTCCAAACCCCTATAATTATGATAGAGTAGTTAGTCCTTTTCATTTGACACTTTGTAGGGTCAAAATGGCCAAACAGTTCAAATTTTGTCCAAATTAGGCAAAATGCCCAAAAGTTCAATTTTTCCAAAAACTAATTTACGATCATAACACTCCTCTTTTCTCAAAATAGCTAAAGGAACATAAATTCATTACGTCCCAGGGCCCGTGTTAAGTATAAAGTGCTACACCTTTTCAATGCACAGATTTTTTCGTTAAAATGTCCAAAAGGTAAAAAATGTCAAAATATGGTAAAACAGTCATAATTGCCTCTTTTCTAAATACACAATGGAATATAATTAGGTGGATACAGTGCTGGGTATTCCAGTTTACCCATTTCGGAGTCACCTGGGGCGAGGATCAAAAATTAACTCAAGATTGGAGGGGGAATTCTCAAATTTATTGTCAAAATGGTCGAAAAATACTCAACTTAAACTATGATTGAATAAATGGTGAATGCCGCAATAATTTTCCTTAGGTTATTGTTATCCATAAATTTTACATCCCTCAGTAATTAGGGCTATGGCTATTCCAATTTCGATTTGATTGAAATTTACCACAAATAGGCGGTAATTAGCTTCTTTTTGCTCTATTTATTCAAATTGTTATCAGGCCATAGTTCACATCACCAACATTAAAGTTGAAATGAGTTGGCCATTTAATGCACTTTTCTTGGAAGGGGAGCAAAGAAATCAAAGGAACGTTAATAATCAAGGTTTATTTTATCTCAAATCGGGGCCTGTATCCAAATTGCCTAGAGACTTTACAACTTCATAATTACCTAGACGAAACAATGCAACTTGGAGTCAGCAGCTAACAGCGCATGTTGCAAACATTCAAACACACACACGAAACACACACCGGATGTGTAGTGCAAGCTTGCAGGTTCATTTGCCCATTTCAAATGAACCATGAAAAGTGGCATTACAGGTTTTAGATCAATTCTGTTTATAAAAATGCAATCCAAATGGCGTTTCCCGAATGAAATCCCGCAGTGGGGTCCCCGTGGATCCCACCGAGATTCGATCCGAGGACCCTTTGCGCGCAGAGGTAAGCTGCTAAACCACTAACACGCCACTTCCTATGACAAGTTGTTATAATTGTTAGTTTAATGCCATGCCCTCCTTTAACGTTACTCATAGTGCTCTGAGACACGAATGAAAAAAAATACGAAAACGCATTCTATAAGCACCCGAATGTTTTTGTTATTTTGTTTCAGTGGATAGTTAGCTATGGTCCTCCTCTTTCCATTGAATCAAAATAAGTACCAACTTACCTATATGGGGCCCCCCCCCCCCCCCAAAAATCATAAATGACGTCATCAAGTCCTCGAGTCTGCAAAATTGGTCCCCGAAATTGGTATTTTCCAGAGAAAATCTATAGGCGAAAATCCAATTTTGGGCTAAAAAGGTTAGGAATATCGATTTTCACGGTTTTCAGCTCTAAATGATGACAAATGGCTAATTTTCTATAAGAGTTTTATAGTTAAACTGTGCATAATACTCTTTCAAAAAAAGCATACCATAAATTTCCTCGGGTGGCCACCACCCCCTTATACCCTTCGACTTTGACAGCATACCCCTAACCTACTGTGAAAGTACTATCTTCACATTTTTTTTCGCTAAACTGCCAGAAAGGATGAGAGAATGATGAACCTAAAAGGCTTTTTAGAAGCTTTTGGGCATTGTAGCCACAGTTTGAAACATTTATTTTAATTTTGTTAGGATTTAATCAACGGTCCAGAATGATCATTTGTAAGAAAGACCGAAATGGAAAAACAGATTCACTGTTTCCCTTTGGCGGCATATCAGTTTCTGGTTTTAAAAAATGGTCCAAAATGTCACTTCTCTCTCCTACATGGTTGAGCAAATTATTAAAGGTTTCTTGGTGCTTAGGCCTATTTCATATGCTTAAATCCACCACAGACCCTGGGCCCTTTAATCCACCCAGAACGGGACAATCTTGATGGGATATTTTAGCTGTTAATATTGATCAACTCATGTCCAATTTAAAACACGAGCAGCCTACCCTCAGCCCCTTGATAGATCACTGTGTATACCACATAAGAACAACTTCAAAAAGACTTGTCAGTAGCCTAGAATAAATTCTCCGGATAAAAATTAAATTTACAATTTCCAATGAGAACCAGATATAGAGGCGAAATAGCAATTTCATATCAAACTTCAAGGTATAAAACGAATTGTTACATGTATGTGTCCTTTGTGTTTCATCATAATGCCGAATAGTTGACAGACATTATTCGTGTGATTATTGATTTTCCATTTTGTTATTGGCGTCCGTCTAAGTTCGGCTATTCTAATGTTAAGCCCTAAGAAATAAAATGTTTACGATATTAAGATGTAGTTTAAAAACTCTTCAAAAAGAATTAGTCTGATTAAAATGTCCATTTTAAACTTAACATCCGAATCCAGAAAAAACACCCTGGCCCTCACACTATTTTTAAATATTCAATATAAATCTATATAAATCACAGGTAAATATAAAAAATGGACAATTCACACGTTTTTATCAATTGGTTTCCCTTTTAGTTGATTTTTATAAATTTAAAAAACTTTTTATTTTTTGCTTTTTTTAAGTTTTTTAACTTTTTTAATTTTTTACCATTTTATTAATTATATCCCGTGGGATTTAAACGCATATATTCTTTGACCTACTGTGGAAAGAAGACATAATGTTAAAATAAGACAAGTGATACGTTTCGTTATCTCACCCAATTTAATTGGGGGGGAATTTTTTGCTCATTTCAGACCCAATCTGTCAATTATGCCAACTAGCTTTCTATCACTATTATGACATCTTTGGTGTAAGTGAGTTGACCATTTTGACATTCTTTGACCCTTATTTTTGGTCATTTTGATCTAAATAGGAAAACAGAATGACAAGAACTAAAGCTACTTATTGACGTTTCCCTTGATATATAACGGCAAATGATTCCTTGAAAAATGTTTGAGAAACGAGGTTTAGGACTGGAGGTAATCCCTTTTGGCCAATTTTACCACCCCAAATCTATAATTGGAATGGCTCCATTTATCCACTTAAATGACTCCTTTTTAAGGCGAATGGACTATTTCTAATCAATTATTTTAAGAATAAATTATTGTCCGACTATTTATACCTATTTTTTGACAATTTTGAACCCTTTTTTGGCCATTTTGACTCCCCAAAATTTAGTAACTTGGAATGCTTTCCATTATATTCACTTAATTAGGACTCCTTTGAAGGTAAATGACATGTTCAGATCGATTATTTTTAAGAACGGAATGTCATTTTGATGACCGATTTACCTATTTTGGACAATTTTGATCTTTTTTGGCCATTTTGACCCCAAAAAATTTTCTAAATTGGAATGCGTCCATTATATTCACTTAATATGACTCCTTTGAAGGTGTAATGGACATGTTTCTGATAGATTATTGAAAAAGGAATGCATTTCATCAACTGATTTACCTATTTTTGGACAAGTTTGACCTTTTTTGGGCCATTTTTTACCCTAAACTATCAAAATGTAGAAAGGCCAACCCCCCATACGTTGATGTACGTCCCATTGTGGTATGAATCCACTAGTATAGGTTGGACCTTTGTAACAACCAACGCCGTCAAAAGTCATAATTTTGGTCTTGGCCGGTCGTCTAAATGAAAGTAATGCAGTCATGCCAAAGAATCTGTATTTTGGTTGACTATTTTAATGAACAAGACAAAAGGGGTATATTTTGAAATCCCTACCTGCCTTTAACTACACTCCCAGATAGGTAATGGCAAATTGATTGGGGGAAAATTTATAGGCATTCTAGATGTATTTCTGATACAAGACCTTCATTTTTCTTTATGGATTCACTAGATCCTCAAGAAAAGGTTAATTAAAAAAAAATGAAGTTTGATTCTCTGACTGTGTTTTGTTGGATGTTTGAGTGAATGTTCCAATGATGTTACTCCATAGGCCTTGTGCTGTAATTTCTGTCCCTTTTACCGACAAATGCAAAAACCTTCTCTTGAGTAGAATCTGCACGTAGATTAGGCACACAAACATTACTTAGAGGCCCGTTCAGATGATATCAAAATCTCAGTGTTTTAGGGTATAAGACTGTGGATCACAAAATGGTAAATTCCAATACACATCTTGTCTCATAATTATTTTCTACCTCATGGAATGTCCGTAAAAGATCAGACTGATATCAAATATTGTATAGCAGAAACAGATTGGAATTGTTAGCTTTATTGCACACATGGTATGGGATGTGTTGCCCTGTTGATATTTCTTACTAGCTAGAGGTTCCCCGGTTTCGCGATCGCTTGCTTTTTAAAGGGGCACAACTTGTTTGAAAAAAATGTTTTTTTGCGATTACCCGACTTGTGGGGTGCATATCGCCTCACCAATTGAACTTGATCTGGCCTGGCCCATCTACCCCAACCATTAAGTTTGTGGACCGTACACCCCCGGCCTACTAGAAAAAAAGGTGGACATACACACCTCGCCAGTGGCGTATTATAATATGATTTGAATGAGTTTGTTTAAAATAGGAAGAAAAAGGGTTATTATTTATTATTAATATTTCATACATATACAATTAACCTTTACCCCCATAGGTCTCCACATCAAAATGATTTTTGGGAAAATTGCATTGGCATGCATTTTCAGGTAACATTCTTATTAAAAATAACTCCCCACTCTCTTCCAATAATCTTGCCTCAAAATGAGATGTTTTCATGCAGTTAAAACATCTGGAAAGCACCAAGGATCATAGTAAATATCAGTGGCAATAACAATTAATATGTATGGCAAACAGTAGCATTGGCCGGCTTATTGTATTCATGTATGGATTTGTTGCCCTGGTCGGCATTGAGTTGTACTTTAATAGATACAGCAAGTAATTTAACACGCCCCAATCAAATAACATTAGATTTTGTCTGACACCTGCGATACTACGGCACTAGTCAATTCAAAGCCAGTCAGTGATTTTCTTGACCCAATATATACTTAATTAAAATTCAGATTTGGGCATTTTGGGAATCAAACATTGTAATTGAATGCCAGAAGGCTGTAAGTGCAATAGCTGCCATTGTTCAAAATCCCATCACATGTTATTACCATATACCAAGTCTTGGTCCGTTGGCTCATGAAACGGTTCTTTAGGTGACTCGCACCTGAAGAACCATTTCCGAAGCCACCGACTCAGGAAAGATAAATTGTGTCACCCTATAATGGCAGCACACAGATGAATTACATGGCAGCTATTGCGCTTATGTCCTTCTGCACTCCACAATGCATGATATGGCAAAAGTTGAGTACTACCTTATAATGCATATTATATTCATTTTTAGAGGCAAGTTAGCCAATTTGGAACAAGACATGCGAAACTATACTATCCTATTTACCGTTCTTTGGGAAGTCACAATGGTGACCGAACTCTATTTTGCTATTACGATAAAACCACCAATCTAGCGAAGTAATCATTTCTCTTCTCGTTTATAGGTTTGGACAAATCTAACCAGAAATAATGTGTTTCCACTTGCTAGATTTGTTTGTTTTGTCATGTATTGGGGCAAATTAAGTTCGGTTATGTGTGTGACTTCCCGAGAATGTCCCATTAATCAGTTTACATTAGCCCCCCCCCCCCAAAAAGGAAGTCTGTCTCAAAGTAGATAGGCCCAAACTAATGTAAATGATTCTAATTTTTATTTTTTATAAAGAGAATTTACCCAAATTCCCCAATCATGCCCAATAGTGCCAACAACCATTACAAGCCATATGTTACTACTACTCTGCAAAATTAGTTTTAGTTTATAAAACAAAAATAGCGATTTGGGATCCACATATTTTTTAAATGGAATTTTCTATCCAAAGCATTTTTTTTTGTCATCAAAACTATCAATGTTCTCCGTTCATAAATAAAAGGCAAAATACAGTTAAACGCAGGCTCCAAAATCAAAATACCACAACAGCCTACCAGGAACAAACTTGTTTTGGTCTTTTTGGCCAAATCCAGGTTATTGTGAAGTCTGTGAAAGATATGATCAACCTGATTGAAGTTCCCTCAAACCCTCTCAAACCCTTCAAGTGACATCTCTTCATAATTGCTGCTCAATCCCAGGAGATATTGCCAATAAATTTTGTATCATTGACAAATAAATTCTTGCAAACCAAACACTACACTATGAAACATAACAATGTAGAATCGGTAATATATATGCCTAATGTGGTTCTATACAAACAGTTATTTGAATACTGCATACCTGTACTACCAAAAATATGGCACATACTAATATTAAAAACCCTATAACATTGAAGTATTAAATCATGACTGCTTCAATACATGTACCTTTAAAATGCAGGCCTGTGCAAATAAATTTGATACTGCACATAGTCACAGGCTTACATGCATCTGTGCTAAGCTCTGTGCTGCTCCCCCTACATCCCATCATTATCATACCCACCACATCTACATACAAAATGTCAGTTTATAATCAAAGTCAACACTTACTCTCCCTGTAACTGCATATTATTAATACATCAGTAAATGCCAGTCACCTTGAATGAATAATGGGCTGAGATTTTCTTTTTGAATAGGTACTATTGCTGTGACTGATTCTTTCAATAACACCTTTTGAATTGTATATGTCTAATAAACCAAATATGAAACGGAATATATGCCTCAGTGTACATCTAATTACACTAGAGTTCAAGCATTTGCAGCTCATTTCGCCAAATATTGATTGAGAATTCAGATCATTGTAGTGTGAATTATTTTTGTAATTTGTTGCCTAAGCACTGAGGAAACTATTGGTTGTGTACGAGGTTGAACAAAACAAGGATATAATACAACTATTATTAACCAGACATCCCAAAGATGCCCTATCCAAGACTCAGTAGAAATGGTAACCCTCTAGAGACTTTTTCTGCTTCTTGCTTCTGGAAATCTTCAACAATTCAAACTCTGGGTGTTTTAAAAGATTTTATTTTTCAAACTTGCTACTAGGCGGTCACCCGGCTTTCATGGGGCACGATTACCTAGCTTTCATGACAGCCCAAAAAAAAAAAAGTTTGTCTCAGAAGAATGTGAAAATGCTAATGGCGAAATGCTTTGTTTTTTTGTTTTTTTTTAGAAACATGCTAATGCGAATGCGGTTTTTTTCTTTCTTTTTTTTTTAATGCATTTGCCCACTTTTTTCATTTTTTTTCTGAAATTTTTGTACAAAAAAAATTCCGGTAAAACTAAAAACAATAATTATGCGGGTCAAACATTTTAAACATATGCGCTCGGTCTTCTAGACAAACTTGGTTTTTTCTTGCCCTTACCTGGCTTTCTTCCTTGTTCAGTCTCCTCCAATGACCTTTGACTTTTGGGTCACTCTGAAACCCTTATAACAAACGTTTCTACTGCCCTTCTTCCTACCTTCCTGTACAATACCAGCCCATATGTCAAGCATAAACAAAATCCCCTTGTGTGTGACCTTTGACTTATGTTGTGACCTTTGATCTCAGATTCGTTCTGTGCCCAGCGTGTGCCTTTTGACCAAATTTTCATCTCTGATGACCTTTGATTGACCTTTTCGGTCCCCTCTGAACCCCTGCAAACAAAGGTCAAAATGCCTCGCCCCCTACCTCAATGCCAAATTCAGTCCCCGTCTGTCAAGCATAAAAATGCAGAGCTGGACAACAGATCTACATTTTGAATAATATGAATTTGAAAAACCTTCAAGGAAAAAACACAGGTTTATTCTGTTAGTTTTCAAATTCTTAAGTGCCGTCAGATTGGTCAGGTTATGGAACTCGCCGTAAAACGGGGTGGCCAGATTCACCTCACCTCCACACTCGTAGCAATCACCCTTACTTCCTTCTCACACTTCAACCCAATTCAATGCCTCTCCATCCTCAACGCCAACTTCTCCTACTCTCCTCCTCCTCCACTTCTTCTTCATGTCTTCTTTGGTCATCCCTCCCCCCTCCTCGCGCCCCCCCTCAAATTCAAAGCCTTCTTAAAACCAACCAAGTAACACTATTCCCCTTCACCAACCAATCAACATGCACTTCTTCCACCCAACTCTGTACAAGTCCCTCAGTTGTTCTTCTTATCCATCAACTTTGCACCACACATCACTCCCATCATGTTCTCTCTGTCCTTTCAATCTCAAATTCCCATCTCATTTTCGCTCAGAAACCATGTCTCACTCCCAACACAATTATACCTACCTATTTCACACATTCTTATACACCATCTTTCATCTTCAAAGGAATCTTTTCCTTGTACACTCCCACCATCACGAAACTTGCAATCATAATCTCAACAACTCACCTCCTAGTACCTTATTTTTATACCCGAATTGTGACCATTTTTTTTTTTTTCCTCATTTACCATATGAATCTAGGGCTAATGGATGTTTGTTTGAAGTTATGAGTCAAAAATGTCCTCCATTTGGGTTGACCATATTTGATTTTAACTCTATTGGCTCACAAAAATCAACATTTGAAGCTCTCACATCAAACAGATTAAAATATTGACACTAAACTTTACAATGTGGTAAGGCATTCTAATCCTTAATACCTTATAATTAATTCGGGTCATCCCCCTTAATCGTAGCAGCATCTACAGCTTATGTACAGACACAATGCATACTCTCCGATAGCATTGTTACAAACTCAATAATATCCACATCCAAACTATATATGGCGTCAGACATCTGCAATCTCGCCCCGAGATTCATTTTAATATTTTGGCTTATCATTTTGAATTAAACATCAATTCGCATCCTCAAATGTCATTTGTGTTTTTAGTGACTTACTGTTACGTAAGTGAATAGTTTCTTATGTAAATGAACTAAACCGTTCCTCGTATACTAAATGCATTATCCTGCAATGCTCTTTGTGCATTTTGTTAGATTGAACTAAGTTTGTTGGCTCTCTGATGGCTATATTAACCACATGTGTACTAACTGGCCGATGTCGTAATGGAACCTATGTTATATTTTTAACCAATCAGCAACATGGTAAGGATGCCTTATGGTGGTCGGGAAAATAATGAGCAGGGCCTAGATTCTTAGGGCGTGTCAACCCTAGTGTCTTTTGTTTTTTTACACAAATTTCTGATTTTTGTCACCATTTAAACATCACCTGTGTGTTCTATCGTTACCCACAAAGGTTATCCACTGCAGACAATCCTGACTGTAATTTTTTGTTTTGCCTATTTAAACGCATTTGACCATCTTCGAGTCACAAAAACCACATGGTCTAAACGGCGGGAATTTAAGCACTACATGCCGTCGGGCCGCAAAGCGTAGCGCGCATCGCGTGGTGAATTTTTGCTGCGTCATGAAGCGTGCAGTGCTTTTAACTGTACTTTTGCGCTACGCATCTTGGAAAACAAAAATAATATTTGAAAATGTAACAAGCGCAATTAGACCAGATGAAATTCAATTTCTTCTGATTTCTAGAGTTAGAGACGAAAGATGTTGATTCAATAGTGTGCAAAAAGATGTATTTTTCATCACTTGCCCCAACATACTCATTTTGAAGTTCAAAGATAAAGTTTTTGAGAAAGTGACAGCATGAAATGGCGTGAAAGTCATCTTTTTACTAAAACACAGATTTTCTCAATGTTCAATTTTTCGGCAAAATTTGGCAAATCTGTTCAGACAGAATACTCCAAAGTAAAAGGTAAGGTTTACTTTCCTACGTAGCAATCGGTCGGTCTTCTCTAGGAACGGTTTTTTTCTCAATTTTTTCATAGTTCGATTTCTAAAACTAAAGATATTCTCAATCTAAAGCAATTTTGGAAAAGAAAAGTAAAATCACACTTTTTTGACCTTTTCCTTATATTTTGAAAACGTCCCTAGACAAAATTTGTCTGTTTCTAAAAAATAACAAAGAAATCATGGAATTCAAATTGTTTTTGTTATGCTGTGTCCTGAAAATTTTGGGGCAAAATCCTGTTTTTTTAGTTTTTCTCAAAATACGGAAGTTTTACATTAATCTGGTGCCATCATCGGGTTCATTGTCCAATTGTCTTTTCTTAGAATTTATACTTTTACATACATAATCGAATATTTTGCAAAGTTACAAACCAAAATAGGTGCTCGGAAACTCAAGGTTGACAAGCTGTCCTTAAATATTTGGAAGCTGCATTTCAACGGATTGACAGTGATATAGTGATGTAATTAGCCAATCAGAAATACTGTATGAAATACAAGGTAGGAAGACTGAATTCGGAATAGGAGATTGAAAAAAAAAAGTTGTGTCAGCCCCCAACTTGCACTGAAAGTGACCAAAATGTTTGGACAGTGACCAGAACCAAAACATTTCAATCAAATACAAGAAAATTGACAGATCGGATTAAGGTTATGTGTAAGTTTAGAGTATCTGGGTATAAGGCCAATGAAAATGAAAGTCAATGTATGTTGCCCGTAACATTTTTTTGCAAATCATAATGAGGCAACTATTTCATTTTTCATATTAGGTTAATTTTTGAGGGAGAACAGACATCTGTCCAACATTCGGAATGCCTCTAATAGATACAATTATTGTGTCAAACCACCCACCCTACCATGTTAGAAATTGATTTTGCAAGCTCGTTCTTGGTTTAAATCAAAACTAAATGATCCATTCACAAAATGTGATCACAAGAAGAAACCTTGATACTTTCTCAAAATACAAAAGAATGGAACTTTTTAGGGATTTCAACATCTTAAACACGGGCAGAAAAGCATCGCGGGCGGGTAACGTGAAACATAACATCGACTTTTCATACGCCTAGAGTCAGGATATGTAATATAGAGCTTGGCTTAGCATTTAGGATTAGGGTTAGGAATTGAGTTAGAACAAGGGTTAGGTGTTAGAGTTAGGGGTAAGGTAATAATAGACATTGACTTGTACTAAACCCGCAATCTAAGGAGTTGGGTCATGTATCAACTTTTGGCATCGTTACAAGCCTCATATCTTCCGAAAGTCTTCCGCAAGCTGAAGCGTCGATTGCCCGCCCTTAACAAACAAGAGCGCACATCCCACGTAGCAAGAGTTTTACCAAAATAAAAAAATTCTTTACGCACGCTGCGCGGCGAGTAGGTGGATGCATGGACCTTTGAACATGAACCAATCCCTTTCCTTATTGTCCTTTGTTCAACCTGCGTTTCAGTGTCCCAGTTCATTCCTGGCATCTTGAGGCAGTGGGGAATGGTGGGAGGGAAAATTGGCCTCCCCATTAGAGGTTTTCTGCACATTTGTCTCGAACAGGAGACTTGTGGCTGTCCCCGTAGTCTCAGCAGTAAAATTACCACAATTTACATGAATTTCGGGTGATGAGTATGTTAGTTCCAATTTCCTCACAACATATATAATTTCTGGTGCTTTCGCAGAAAACTTTGCTTCATGTCGCGAAAAAAGGACTGATTGTGTGCTAGGGCTCTAAATCTACTTTGAGATCCCTCCCCTGCGCGTACTGACCGTAACGGCGTGCCACACGAGCGTGCAGCATCCACCTTAAGTGTCCCAGGAAATGAGATTATAACCTACACCAAATCTTTGCGGGGCATTCCATTCAATAAACAGGGCCATAAAAAAGAATACACTACAGTGACATCATTAGTGAAACTATTTAAAAACTATTGATTTTCAGTCCAGTGTCATGAATAATTTACACCATGACCTGGAATTTTTCTATTACGCTCTGAAAATCAATAGTTTCAAACCAATTATGTCTCACCAACCCCATATATTGATGCTTTCGCGCCCCCTCCTTTGTAAGACCTTGACACAACCACATCAATTCTAATTGCATTTCCTGGGACCTTTAAAAGGTGTATTTCTTTATTCTAGCACCTTCTGTATTGTTTATGGTTCACTATAATATCACTAAAGGGGATGTCTGATTTTTGTTATATAAGTTTTATCTCAATTGAATGGCCTTGACCCGAAAACCCAATGTTTAAAGTTTTACAGCACTGCATTTTTTGATATAGGAGCTGAAAAATACATTTTTTTAGCCCCAGATACATGTAAAACCTAATATTGGTCAAAACCAAAAAATGGAGGACATTTTTAGGAGGAACAGAAATACAACGCCAAATATCTACAATACTTGCAGTCAAAATTGCACATAAGATTAGGCGCACATGCTTGGCTAAGGCTAATGGTCCAGATTATACAAAAATCTCTCAGTTTTGGAAGCCGTAATTTTTTAAGTTGCTTTTTGTCAGCAACTTACTTTGGAGGCAAATTCAAATAAGTTTTGTCATTGTACGATTCAATTTTTTTTGCAGAATAAAGGAAATGAGTAATCAATTTTCAATGTCTCAACATGCTGAAGGATGACCTGTGTTTTGTGTCTTTCCATTTTATCACAAACCACTATAGCTGTGCTTTTTAAGCAAGTGAATATTAGCCGCCTGCCATTACAAGCAAAAAGTGGCTTCATAAAAACTTTTGACGGCGTGTATTTGTTACAAACATCGAACCAGGTGGATTTCAACCCCATGGGACATACATAGCGTATGGGGTGTTGCCATTCTAATTTTTTAATTTTAGGGTAAATAATGCCAACAGTCAAAATTGTCCAAAATAGGTACAGTCATTCGAAATGCAATTCCTTTTTTAAAATCTCTATCAGAACATGTCCAATTTACCTTCAAAGGAGTCATATTTAAGTGAATATAATGGAAACCATCCAATTTAAAATTTGGGGTCAAAATGGCCAAAAAGGTAAAATAATTCAAAAAAATAGGTAAATCAAAAACCATAATTGACTTCTTTCTTTCTCAAGCCGTTTCATCAGCACTGTGCGTGCGTGTACATCCCAAGGTACAACAAATGGCCAATTGAGGTGCTAGCCATTTCATTTGCCTATTCTGGGGGTCAAATTGGCCACAAACACATCAAAATTGTCCCAAAATCCATAAATGAGTCAAAATGCTTCCTTTCTCACTCACCAATCATAATGGGAATATGTAAAGTTTTCTTTCCGAACAACTATAATACTGAAATAGAGTATAGTCCATTTCAATTGACACTGTAGGGTCAAATGGCCACAATTTCAAATTTGTCAAAATTAGGTCAAAATGCCCAAACAAGTTCAAATGTCCAAAAATAATAAATTAAGCATAACACTTCGCTTTCTCAAAATAGCTTAAAGGAACATAATTCATTTACTACTTCCAGGGAATGATTAAGTAAATAAAGTGCTACCCTTTTCAATGAACAGAATTTTTCGGTTAAAAATGTTCCAAAATGGGTAAAAATGTCAAAATATGGTAAAACCGTTTCAAATTGCCTCTTTTTCTAAAATACACAATGGAATATAATTAGGTGGATACTTGCTGGGTAGTCAATTTAACCCATTTCTAGTCACCTTGGCTGAGGATCAAATTAACTCAAATTGGCGGGGGAATCTCAAGTTTTTATGGTCAATATGGGTCAGAAAATATCAACTTAATCTATGATTGATAAATGTAATGATGCAGCAATAATTTCCTAAGTTTAATTGTTATCATTAAAGTTACATCCCTCAGTAAATTAGGCTAGTGGCTATTTCCAATTCTCATATTTTGTTGAAATTTACCACAAATAGTACATGTGGAAATATAATTAATGTTTTAATATTATTTATCAAAATTGTTAATCAGGCCATAGTTCACATCGCCAACAATAAAGTTGAAAATGAGTTGGCCAGTTTAATGCACTTTTCTTGGAGGGAGAAAAGATCACAGAAAAGTTTAAATAATCAAGGTTTATTTAAACTCAATCGTGGCCTGTAGGCCCAATTGCTAGAGACTTTACAACCTAATAATTACTAGACAGAAACATGGCAACTTTGGTAGCAGCGCTTAAACAGCGCCATATTCATACAGTCAAACACACACACGAAACCACACCGTCTGGTTAGGGCAAGCTTTCATGGTTCATTTGCCATTTCAAATGAAGCCAGGAGAAAGTGATGCATTTCCAGGTTTTTAAATCAATATCTGTTATCCAAATCAAATCCCAAATGGCGTTCCCGAATGAAATCCAGCAAGTGGTCCCCCTGAGATTCGATCCGAGACCCGTTGCGCCAGATGTAGCTTGCTACCACTAGAACCACGCCACTTTTCCTGAGACAAGTTGTTATACTTTTTTATTTTAATGCCCTCACTTTACGGTTACTCAAAGTGCTATGATACACGAATGAAAAAAAAATACTAAGAACGCATGTTCTATAGAAGCACCCGATGTTTGTTATTTTGTTTTCAGTGGATGAGCGTATGGTCTCGCTCTTTCCATGATATCAAAATAGTACCAACTTAACCTAGTATGGCGTCAAATTACTTCCTCAAGTCCCTCGCGTCGGCAAAATTGGTCCCCAAAATTGGTATTTTCCACAGAAAATCTATGGCGAAAATCCTTTGCGCTAAAAGGTTAGAATCTGATTTGCAAACGGGGTTTTTCAGCTCTAAAATGATACAAATGGTAATTTTCCTATAAGAGTTTTTAGAGTTAAACTGTGCATAATACTTTCAAAAAAGCACCTAATTTCTCGGTTGGCAACCCCCCCTTACCCTTTCGCTTTGACGGCATATACCCTAACCACTGTGAAGGTACTTATCTTCACATTTTTTTTTTTTTCGCTAAATGACCAGAAAGGATGAGATGATTACCTAAAAGCTTTTTGAAAGCTTTTTGGATTGTAGCACCAGTTGAACATTTATTTTTAATTTTGTTAGTTTAAATCACACAGGTCTGAATGATCATTTGGTAAAGAAAGACCCCGAAATGGTAAAAACGTCACTTTCCACTTGGCGGCCTATTCAGTTATGGTTTAAAAATGGTCCAAAATGTCACGCCTCCTACATGGTTTTGTAGGGCAAAATTATTAAAAGGTTCTTGTGCAATTAGGCTATTTCATTATGCTTAAATCCACCACCGACACTGGGCCCGTGAATCCCCCCAGAACGGGACAAGCTTGAGTGGAGATTTTGCTGTTAATATTGATCCAACTCAGTCCCAAATTTTAAAACAAGAGCAGCCTACCCTCACCCTTGATAGATCACTGTGTATACCACATAATACTAACTTACAAAAGACTTGTCAGTAGCCTAGAATAAATTTCCTCGCGACACAATTAATATTTACATTTCCAATGGAACCAGATATGAGAGAATATCAATTTTGCATATGTCAAAATTCACGGTATACAACTAATGTTTAACATTTAATGTGGTCCTTTTGTGTTCAACAGAATGCGAATAAGTTTGAAAGAACATTATTAGTGTGATTAATTGATTTTATTTTTATTCAATATCTAAGTTCGGCTATTCCTAATGTATGCCCTAGAAATATAGGTTACGATAGTAAGATGTAGTTTAAAAACTCATTCAAAAGTAATTTACTATTATCAATGTCCATTTTAAACTTAACATCCGTATCCAAAATAAACACCCTGTCCCTAACAACTATTTTAAAATATAATAGAAATCTATATAAATCACAGGGTAATGAGTAAAAATATGGAACCAATTCACTACGTTTGTATCATTTGTTTCCATTTTAGTTGATTTTGATAATTTAAAAATTCTTGTCCCATTTCGCCTCTAAATTCTATGACTGGCTAGCAGTCTATACCATGTTTACTTAATATATCCCGTGGGATGTACACGCTATATTCTTTTGACCACCTGTGGCAAAAGAAGACATAATGTAAAATAAGACAAAGTGATACGTTCGTTATCTCACCCAATTTACTTATTTGAATCAGTTTCAACCCAAAATCTGTCATTTGCCAACTAGCTTTCTATTCATTACTTATTATGACATCTTTGGATGTAGTGATTGACCAATTTTTGGAACAATTTTGACCTTATTTTGGTCATTTTGATCTAAAAATATGAAAAACTAGAATGACAAGAACTAAAGCTACTTATTGAAGTTTCCTTGAGATATAACTGCAAAAATGATTCCTTGAAAAATGTTGAGAACGAGGTAATTAGGACTGAGTTCCATTTTTTGGCCAATTTTACCCCAAATCTATAACTTGGAATGGCTTTTCCAATTCTCCCCCTTATATGACGCCTTTTAAGAGGTGAATAGACATGTTCTAATCAATTATTTTAAGAAATAAATGTATTCGACTGATGTACCTATTTTTTGACAATTTTGACCCTTTTTTGGCCATTTTGAGACCCCAAAATTTATAAATTGGAATGGGCTTCATTATATTCACTTAAGTATGGACTTCCTTTAAGGTAAAGGGACATGTTCCGATCGTTATTTTAAGGAACGGAATGTATTTGACCGATTTACCGTTTTTTGGACTATTTTTGGATCTTTTTGGCCATTTTGAGCCCCAAAATTTATAAATGGAAATGACTTCCATTATATTCCCTTAAATATGACTCCTTTGAAGTAACTGACATGTTTCTGCTAGAATTAATTTGAAGAAAGGAATGCATTTCAACTGATTTACCTATTTTGGAAAAAACAACAAAATAATATATTTTTTGTTTGGCCATTTAAATTACCCTAAAATAAAAAAATGTAGAAAGGCCAACCCCATACGTTTATGTACATCCCATGGTGGTATGATTCCACTAGGTTGGACCTTTGTAAAAAACAACGCCGTCAAAAGTCATAATTTTGGTCCTTTGGGGCCGGTGTCCTTTTAAATATGAAATATAATGCAGTCATTCCAAGAATCTGTAATTTTTTTGTTGACTATTTTTAATGAACATACAAAAGGGGTATATTTTTTGAATCCCTCAGCCTGCCTTAATCTACACTCCCGATAGGTTTAATGGCAAATTGATTTGGGGAAATTATAGGCCCTTCTTAAGATGTATTTCGGATACAAGCACTCATTTTTGCTTTATGATTCACTAATATCCTCAGAAGGTTAATTAAAAAAATGTAAGTTGATTCTGACTGTTGTGTTTTGAATGTGTTGAGTGAATGTTCCAATGATGTTACTCCATAGGCCATTGTGCTGTATTTCCTGTCCCTTTAAGACAGAAAATGCAAAAAAATTCTTCTTGAGTAGACTCTTGCACGTAAGATTTAGGCACACAAACTAATACTAAGGCTATCGGTTCAGATGATATCAAAATCTCAGTTGTTTTAGGGATATACTGTGGATCACAAAATTGGAAATTGGCCAAACACATCTGTCTCATAATTTAGTTTTCTACCTCCCAGTGGATGTCAGTAAAATGATCAGACTGATAAGCATATTGTATAGCAGAAACAGATTGGAATTGGTTAGCTTTATTGACACCTGTTATGGGATGTGTTGCCCTGTTGATACTTTTTACGAGCTAGAGGTCCCCGGGTTTCGCGATCGTCTGGCTTTTTTAAAGCACAACTTGTTTGAAAAATTTTTTTTGCGATTAACCGACTTGTGGGGTGCATATCGCTAACCAATTGAACTTGATCTGGCCTGGCCCAATCTACAAAACCAACCCATTAAGGTTTTTTGTGACCGTACAACCCCCGGCCTCCGAGAAAAAAAGGTGGACAGACACACAGTCGTGACGTGGCGTATTATCTCACGATTTGTTAATGAGTTTTGTTTCACATATGAGAAAAAGGGGATGATTATTATTAAAATTTATACATTATACAAAATTAAACCTGTACCCAATAGTCACACAGCAGAAATGGATTTTTGGGAAAATTCATCGGCATGCATTTTAGGTACAATTCTTATTAAAATCCCCACTTTCCAATAATCTTTGGCCTCAAATGAAGATGTTTTCTGCAGTAAACAGCTGGAAAGCACCAAGGGATATCATAAATGATCAGTGGCAGATAATCAAATTAATATTTATGGCAGAACAGGTAGCAATTGTCGGCTTTATTGTATTCATGGTATGGGATTGTTTTGCCCTGGAGGCATTGCGTTGTACGTGCAATAGAATACAGCAGTAATTTAACAAGGCCCAACAAATTAACATGAAAATTTTTTTTTGTCCCCTTGACAAACCTTCAATCTAACAGCTATTCAAAGCTCATGCAGTGATTTCTGACCACAATAAATAATTAATTAAAATTCAGATTTGGGCATTTTGAACAAGCATACATTGTAATGTGAATGCAAGAAGGCTGTAAGTCAATGTAGCTGCCATTTGTGTGAAATTCCCATCAAACATGTTATTACACCAGGTCCTTTTGGTCGGTGCTATGAAACCGGTTTCTGTTAGGTGACGCAGTCCGACCTGAAGAACCATTTCAAGAGTCCACCGACTCAGGAAGATAATTGTGTCACCGCTAATACATGGAGCACACAGGTTTATTACATGGTCAAGCTAAGTGCTCTATGTCCTTCTTTGCACGCACACAATGGCATGATATGGCAAAAGGTGTGAGTACGACTATAAGCCATATTATATGCCATTTTTAGAGCAAGTTAGCCAAATTTGGAACAATCCATGAACTATACATTCATATTTACCATTCTTTGGAATCCAAAATGTGACCAAACTTTATTTGGCTATTACGATAAAACCACCCATTCTAGCGAAAGTAGAATCATTTCTCGTTTATTAGGTTTGGACAAAATCTAAACCAAATAATGTTTTCCACTTTTCGCTAGATTGGTTGTTTTGTCATGTATGGGGCAAATTAAGTTCGGTTATGTGTGTGATTCCCGAATAATGGCCCATTATCAGTTACATTAGCCCCCCCCCCCACAAAAAAGGAGTCCGTCCCTCCATAAGATAGGCCAAAAACCTAAATGTAAAATGATTTCTCTAATTTTTTATTTTTTAATAAAGAGAATTTACCCAAAATTCCCCCAATCATCCAAATATAAGCCAACCATTACAACCATATGTTATACTGTGGGTGGTTGGTGCAATTCGTTATTAGTTTATAAAAACAAAATATCGATTTTGGATCACAATATGTTTTAAATAATGGAATTTTTCTATCCATATGCTTTTTTGTCATAAAAATATCAAATGGTTCTCAGTTCATAAAATAAGGCAAAATACCAGTTAAACGTCTCCCAAATCAAAATCCACAACAGCCTAATACTACCGGAAACCCAAACTTGCTTTGGCTTTTGCCAATTCAGGTTATTTGTGATGTTCCTGTGAAAGATATGATCACCTGATTGAAATGACTCTCAAACCCTCTAAACCCTTCAAAGTGACATCTCATTCATATTGCTGCTGCCAAATCCCAGGAGATATTGGCCAATAAATTTTGTATCATTGACAATAAATTATTGAAAAAAACAGCTACACTATTGAATAATAAATATTAGATCGGTAATATAGTAATGTCCAAATGTGTTATAAACAAACAGTTATTTTAATACGCCATACCTGTAGCTACCAAAAATATTGCAATAAATTTAAAAACCCTATAACATTTGAAGTATTAAAATCATGAGCTTCAATACATGTACATTGTAAAATGCAGGCCGTGCAAATATAAAATTTGATACTGCACAGAGTCACAGGCTTACATGCATCTGGGGCTAGCTCTGTGCCTGCTCCCCCTACAGCACCAACTCATTATCAATACCCACCACATATCAGCAGAAAATGTCAGTTATATCAAAAGTCAACAATTACTTCCCTGTAACTGCATATTATTAATCACATCATTAAAATGCCAGTCCACCTTGAAATGATAATGGGCTGTAGATTTCTTTTGAATAGGTAACTAAATTGCTGTGACTGATCTTTCAATAACAACCTTTGAATGGTATGATGTCTTAATATAAAACCAATATGAAAAACGTATAGCTTCCCTCAGTGTAACATCTAATTTTACACCAGAGTTCAAGCTTTTGAGCTCTTCGCCAAATATTGATTGTAAGAATTCAGATAATTGTGTGTGAAATTATTTTTGTAATTTTTTTTGCCCAAGCAATGAGATCAACTATGTTTTTGGTTACGATGTTTGTACAAACAAAGGATAATAATAAAACCTATAGAAACCATGACATCCAAAAATGGCCTATCCAAGCCTCAATAGAATGGGTACCCTCTATGATACTTTTTCTTTCTGGAAATCTTCAACAATTCAAACTGGGTGTTTAAAGAATTTTATTTTCAAACTGCTACTAGGAGGGCGTCACCACCCGGCGTTCACGATACCTATCTTTCATGATTAGCCAAAAAAAAAAAAGTTTGTGTCTCAGAGAAATGTGAAAAATGCTAATGCGAAATGCATTTTGTTTTTTGGTTTTTTTTTTTTAAGAAAAATGCTAATGCGAATGCGGGTTTTTTTCTTTCTTTTTTTTATGCATTTTTGGCCACTTTTTTTCATTTTTTTCTTCTCTGAAAATTTTTTTTAGCAAAAAAATTCGAGTAAAACCTAAAAAAAATAATTATGCGGTCAAAACCAATTTTTTAACATATTAAAAACATAATGCGCGCGGTCTTTTGAGACAAACTTGTTTTTTTCTTGCCCTTACCTGGCTTTCTTGTTCAGCTCCTCCAGATGACCTTTTGACCTTTTGGGTCACTCTGAAAACCCCTTATAACAAACGTAGACTGCCCTCTTCTACCTCCTCCTGACAAATACCAGCCCCATCTTCAAGCATAACAAAATCCCTTGTGTGTGACCTTTGACTTAATTTTTTGTGACCTTTTATCTCCGATTCGTTCTGTGCCCAAGTCATGGTCTTTATGACCAAATTTCAATCTCTACTGACCTTTGACCTTTAGGTCACTCTGAAACCCTGCAAAACATAGGTCAAACTGCCCTCCCCTACGTTCATGCAAAATATCAGTCCCGTATGTCAAAGCATACAAGGAGAGCTGGGAACAGACGATCTCATTTTGAATAATAGAATTTGAAATCCTTTCAAGGAAAAAAAGCCCACAAACAGTTATTCTGTAAGGTTTTCAAATGTACGTGCGTCAGATGGGTCGGTTTGGAACTCGCCGAAAAACGGGGGTGGCCAGATTCACCTCACACTCGTAGCAATCACCCTTATTCCCTCCTTCCCTTCCCACTTTACCCAATTCAATGCATCCCTCCATCCTCAACCCAACTTCTCCTACTCTCCTCCTCCATTGCTTTCTTTTCCATGTGCTGCTTGGTCATCCCCTCCGCCTCGAACCACCCACCTCAAATTCAAAAGCCTTCTTAAAACATACAACGTACACGATTCATCACCTTCACAACCATCAACATGCACTTCTTCAAACCCACATCGGTAATCAAGCTCAGTTGTCTCTTATCCATCAACTTTGCACCACACATCACTCTCTCATTGTTGCTCCTCGTGTCCTGTCCGTCTCAATCCCCATCTCTTTTCGCTCAGAAACCATGTCTCACTCCCATACATCATTACCGATTTCACACAATTCTTTACACACACCCATCCCTTGCACATCCAAAGGAAATCTTTTCCTGTGTAACACTCCCCACATTCCCTAACTTGCAATTAATCATCTCAACACTCAACCTCCTAGTAGCTTTTATTTTAGAGTACCAATTTGGGACCATTTTCCCTCAATTTTTACCACACATGAAATCTTAGGGCTATGGATGGTTTTGGTTTGGGGAAGTTTTTGAGCAAAAATGTACTCCATTGGGTTGACCATTAGATTTTACTCTATGGGCTTCACAAAAATCACATTTGAGCTCTCACATCAAAACAGATTAAAATATTGACACGAAACTTACAAAGTTGGTAAGGCCATTTTCTTCATCATTTGAACACTGTAAAATTAAATTCGGGTCATCCCCCTTTATAATACAAGCATCTACAGCCTTTGGTACAGACACAATGGCATACTCCATAGCATTGTTACAACACATCAAAATTCCAAGCCAAAACTATATAATGCGCAGACATCGCAATCTCTGCCCCGAGCGTTCATTTCTTCAATATATGATCTTATCATTTTGAATTACATAATCGCATTCCTCATGTCGTTTTGTGTTTTTATTGCACTTTAACTGTGTACTAGTAATGGTGCTTAGGTAATGACTAAAAAACCGTTCTCGATACTAAATCATTATCTGCAAATGCTCTTTGGTGCATTTGTTAGATTGAGAAAAATGTTTGTTGGCTCTCGGAATGCTATATTACCCCATGTGTACTAACTACCTTGGCCGATTGTCTAATGGAACCTAGTTTATATTTTTTAACCAATCAGCAACATGTAATGGTGCCTTATGGTGGTAGGGATATAATGAGCAGGCCTAGATCTTCAGGGACGTGTCAACCCTAGTGCTTTGTTGTTACACAATTTCTGATTTGTGCACCATTTTAACATCAACCTGTGTTTTCTATCGGTACCAACAAATGTTATCACTGCAGACAATCCTGACTGAGCTGTATTTTTTTTGGGCCGATTTCAAACAGCTATTTGACCATAAAAAGTCACAAAAACCAAGGTCTAAAAAACGGCGTGAATTTTATCACATTTCACGCCGTCTGGCGCAGGCGTATCGCGCTGCGTGTTGAAATTTTTGCTGTAAATGAAGCGTGCACTGTTTTAATGTACTTTTACGCGAGCGCATCTGATCGTGGAAAAACAAAAAATAATATTTGAAATTTGAAAATGTAAACAAAGCGCTAATTAGACAGATGAATTTCAATTTCTTCTGTTTTCTAGAGTTAGAGACGAAATATTTTTGATTCAATAGTGCATAAAGATGTATTTTTATCACTTGCACAATACTCAATTGTGAAGTTCAAAGATAAAGTTATTTTTGAGAAAGTGACAGCTTGAAAATGGCGTGAAAAGTCACTTTTTACTAAAACAAACCAGATTTTTCTCAATGTCAATTTTCGCAATTTGGCAAATTTTCAGACAAGATAACTCCAAAGTAAAGGTAGGTTTTAACTTTTTCCTACAGTAAGCAATCTCGGTCTTCTCTAGGAAACGGTTTTCTCAATTTTTTCATATTTCGATTTCTAACTAAAGATATTCTCAATATAAAGCAATTTGGAAAAAGAAAATTAAAAATCACGACTGTTTTTTACATTTTTCCTTATAGTTTGAAAAGTCCCTAGACAAATTTGTCTTGTTTCTAAAAAATAACAAAAGAAATCATGGAATTCAAATTGTTTTTGTTATGCTTTCTGCAATTTTGGGGCAAAATCATGTTTTTTTAGTATTTTTCTTTTCTCAAAAGTACGGAAAGTTTTACAATAAGCTGATGCCATCATCGGGTTCACTGTCCAATTTTCTTTCTAGAAATGTATACTTTTCATACATAAGCGAAGATGTAGAAAGTTACAAACCAAAATAGTATACTCGGAACTCACGGTTGAACACTGTCCTTAATATTTTGGGAAGCTGCATTTTTTCAAACTGGTTATTGAAGTGGATATATGATGTAAATTATAGCCACTCACAGAAATACTGTATGAAAGCAAGTAGTGAGACTCGAGATTTAGAAATAGAGTTGAAAAAAAAAAGGTGTTCAGCCCAACTGGTCACTGAAAGTGACCAAACTTGTTTGACAGAACAAAGATTTCAATCAAAATACAAAGACAATTGTCAGATTGAGGATTAGTTATGTTTTAGTTTATAGTATCTGGGTATAAAGGCCATGAAAGTCAATTGTTATGTTTCCCTAACATTTTTTGGCAATCCATAAGAGGGCACTATTTCATTTTCATATTCTTAATTGTTGAAGGAACAGACTTTTAACCAACATCGGCATGCTCTAATAGCTACAATATTGTTTCAACCACACCCTAACCCTACATTTTAGAAAGATTTGGCAACTGTGTTCTTTGGTTTAAAATTCAACTAAAATCACATCAGGCACAAAATGTGATCACAAAATAAACTTGATATTTCTTCAAATACAAAATAATGAACTTTTTAGGGATTTCAGCATCTCAAACCTGGGCAGAAAATCATAACGCGGCGGTTTACGGGAACATAACATCGACTTTTCATACACCTAGAGTCCAGGATATGTAATATGATCTTGGCGTAGCCTATTTAGGCTTAGGGTTAGGAATTGAATTATGAACAAGGGTCTCAGTGTTCGGCGTTAGGGGTCATCCTTCGAACCTTGTTACTTGTACTAAACCACAATCTTAAGGAGTTTTGGGTCATAATATCAACTTTTGGCATCGGTCCAAGCCTCACTATCGTCCGAAATGGTCTTCCCCGCAGCCTGAAGCGTCGATTGCCCGCTCTTAACAAACAAGAGCGCACCGCCCACGTAGCAAGAGTTTTTACGCAAAATAAAAACATTCTTTACGCACGAGCGCGCGAGTAGGGGATGCTGGGACCTTTGAACATGAACCATCCTTTCCCTTTATTGCCTTTGTTCAACCCTGGTTTCTTGTGTTCTTCTCCCTGGCATCTTAGAGGCAGTGGGGATGGTGGTAAGGGAAATTGGACCTCCCCATTAGAGCGTTTCCTTCTGCACAGTTGTCCTCGAACAAGACTTGTGGCTGTTCCCCTTAGTCTCAGCAGTAAAATTACCCAAATTTACATGAATTTTTCGTTGATTATTGTTAGTTCCCCATTTCCTCCCACAACATATTAAATTTCTGGTGCTTTCACTGTTTGAAAATAATATATATTGATTTAGTTCAATGGTAATATAGACCCCAAAAAAGTTAACGCAGCATGGTCTCAATACCCCTATAGGTTACAAACTATTGGTCTTTGCACAAAAAACATAAAATGATATGATATCAAATATCTGTTTTGTCCTGCCAAATTTTTGATACCCTTCTTGCTCCATTGTGATCAAATCGCCAACAACAATGCCCATTTTACGAAAATGTGTTACGAATTTTCAAGGTGCAACAAGAACTGTAGTACACGTTACCATATACACACCATCGCAATCAGGCCATGCATTAAGGGAGCGGTATGATTTAATGGCCGGGGGTGGGTAATGGAGGATTTTCATTCAACTTTTTTCGGCAAATTTTCGCTTTCCCTCCCGCCCTCGCTTCCGTTAAAAAATTTCACACTCCCCCCTTGAGCAATGCTGATTTCCCCATTTAAAAGTTTCATGTTCCCCTCCGTCTCCGTTGATGAAAAATTTTCACGTTCCCCCTCTCTCTTACAAAAATTTTGCGGGTTCCCCCCCTCAAATCCCCTCCATTCCCCCTGGCGTAATAATGACCCCTCCTAAGTGGACACACACTTCACGGGAAGAATGCGTCTTTCACTGAATGGCAATCAAATGGCTATAACCTTTTATTGTCAAACTTTGCAAAAGTGGAGAGATTTTTCTATAAAGGGTATTGTGTTGGCAATATGGATCGCAATGGGGCAAGAATGGTATCAAAATTTTACGGAAAAAAACGAACTATTGATTAATTTTATGTTTGTTTTTTCGTGGCAAAGACCCCCCCAATGGGTTTGTAACCTATGGGGATTTAGACATGCTGCATTACTTTTTTTGGGTCTTTATTGCGAGTCAAGGCACCGATAACGAGACCTCACTATTATGCTTAAACTGTGCGGGCCTATGCATTATTATTTTATTATTTTTGGTAAATTGTACTTTATAATCAGATAGAGAAAAAGCTATTTAGCGTCCCAATGTGTCCAAATTTGGGCTCGGTAATTCATTTGTGCTGCATAAAACTTTTCATTGCTTGCTTATTTGTGGTGACAGGGGCCCTTCGAATATCGCCTTTCTCATATAGTGATTTTATTGAAAATATTCCTTTTAAATTCGAGGGATCAGTGAAGAATCCTCATTAACATGTCGGTCTTTTAAGACCAAATCTATCAAACCCCTAATATAATATGTCTAAAAAAAACCGAGAGTGATGCCGCCCTCGCCTGTTGTCCAAACACTGCATATGAGGATTTCCAAAAATTATGATAACACGAAACTCGAATTCAGAACATAAAAGTTAAAAAAAAGTGAAAAGCTAATTTTAGGCCTAAATCGAAAGAATCAATACTCGCTGGTCACGCTCACACTCAGAGACACGTACGCGGCTCAACACTGTCTGCGTATTATTCATTCGGCGTGTTTTGTCGGAGCGTACGCACTAAATGTCGCAAGGGTTCATTTTTTTTCAAGAAAAATAAGGATTTTCGCATGAATATCTCAAAAGGTTACTCCTGTGACCCATGATTTTTTTGTTTTATTAGAAGCTGACATGAGTGCGCAACTTATATAAAACGAGTGCATCAATGATGCAGTAAGCCATCAATTGGGATGTTTAGTGAATGTGTAGTTGTTGGGGTCATAGGTCATGGAGGGTCATTAACAGGTCAATTTGACATAAGCCCACGGGTCCCTTGGCCAGTGGTTATCTTGAGCAAGTTTGGTGGCTATACAAATTAACTTGGAAAAGTGTTTAGATATTTTTGGGGGTCAACGGTCAAGTAGTGTCATTGAAGGTCCAAAGGGCATATGGGCCTAAGAGGTTATTCTGTACATACCAAAGAGTTCTGACCGGAGGTTTTCTTTAATAGTATTTTTACTAGGCGATCCTCCGGATTTGGCTATCACCTTTGTTTTGTGGGGGCGATCACCTTGCTAGAATGACCCTCGGGTTTTGCGGTTCCTTTGACATTGAATGACCCTGATACCTTGCCATACCTTTAAAATTTCACATCACAATCGACGACCCCCCCCCGTGTCCCACCAAGTTTTCGCCTGAATACACCAAAGTTTACCCCATTGGAGCTCCTTTTACTTTGACTGACCCCTGGAGACCTTTGAATCCACAACCACTACAGACTCGGTCTTCGTAAGGTCACGGTGCCAACCCACCCACCAATTGCAGGAAGGTGCAATCCTCGTTCTCAGAGAAATATGCAGTCAAACATACACGTGACAGACAGACGCACCGAAGATATAATATTGGGAGTGTTTCCGTAGCCTATACTGCTACCACCCCGGGGTTCCGTACGTATACTGCTATAATACCAAAACGGGCTTTGTGGTTAGGTAGCCGTATACGGCTACGGAGCGTGTCCACATTGGTCGTTATATACCGGACACAGTCATGCGTGACGAAACTATCCAGTACGACGTGAGTTGCAACAAGGAGATTTCCCATGTCTCTAAAATCGAAAGTCTGATTTTTGCCCTGATGTAAATCTTTCCATACAAAAGTATCCTCATCTAGAAGGATGAAGCTGAGAAATGTTTCCTTTGGTACAAAAATTGGTGCAATTTCAATTCGTATAGTCCTGACAAAGTACGAAATTTCAGCCTATGTTTAAACATTGAATTAAGCAATTTAAGGATAGGATCCGCACAGAGTTTTTTTGGACTTTATCCCCGATCCACCTATCATTGGCCCAAAATAATTAACACAATAGATCCTTTAGGGTTAGGAAAATCTGTGGCAAATTGCAACTCCCCTCCATTGAATGTGGTATAAAAATGACTGTTGGCGAGGGCTCCCCCGTTAAATGTTAACATATGTAGGCCTATACCATTTGTAATAGAAATGTCTGTTAAATATCACTCTTAGAAATATGAGTCATGACTATTTTGTTGTATTAGTTAACACAACCTGCCCCCCCCCTGCCCCGCCTGTTGCGGCCACTTGTTGTGAGGCACGATTTATTCCTTTATTAAATAAAATGCAATTATTACAATAACACGCGTGCTTTAAAGCGCTTTTTCATAATATTCAAAGCGCATAAAAGCACGAACTGGCCAGAAACAGTCTTTTCTTCCTCTCTCTCTTATCGCCAAATTAACTTAAGGTGGAATTACTTCCCTTCAGAGGCTAAAAATAAAATCTCCAAATGACACTGAGAAGAATTAACTTTAATAGTGGCTTTTGTTTGACGACAATCGTAGCTTCCGTTCAACAGTTATAATCGACATGTAACTTCGCAAACTGAATCTCGTATCATATTTCTTATGTATTTATTGTTTTTTCCCAAAGCTGAGCATATTTAACTTTTTCCACTTAAAAAAATGTATATCTCAAAAGTAAATCAGAGAGATGGGATAACAAGCAAATGAAACAGACTTATTGGACTATGCATTGAACTAGAATTCCAACTTGTGCCCCAGATACCAGGTTTGCGGTTTTCTTTTGTACTTCTTTGGTCCATAAAACCTTCAGACGTTCTTGGTAGGTGGTACAATCGATCCTGTGCAATTTGAGTAGAAATTTGTATCCTAAAAAAATCTCCTCATTCCCCTTTAAGGGGGAACTTTGATGCACAGTTGGCAAAATAATTATTTTTGTCCTTCTTGACTCCATTACCCCCTTAAACCAGTTCCCTAGGGCTAGTGGCATTATTTAGTTCAATGCATAGTCCAATTAGTATGCTTTTAATTTTGCCTTTTTATCCCATCTCTCTAAGATCATCGTTTTTTGAGAAATCCTTGCTAAGAGGATGACACGTCGTAAAATTCACTTTCGAATATCGGCCATGTAAGGTCTAGAAACACTGTTTTTTAGTTGTATTATATTCGAGAAAATGCGATTTTGGCTTTTATTATCATTAGAATAATAAGTGCTTCAATTGTGATTTTTTTTTAAGTGGAAAATTAATATCGCAGCTTGAGAAAACAATAAAATACATAAGAAATATGATAGAGATTTCAGTTTGAGAAGTTACATTTTCGATCATAACTTTTGAACGAAGCTCCGATTGTCTTCAAACCAAAGCAACAGAAAGGTCATTTCTTCCTCATTTTTCAATAGTATTTATATGTTTAGCACTCTAAAGGGGTATTCCACCTTAATTATAATTAGTGCCTATAAAGACAAACGATATTACTAAAACCAGAGACTATTACTAAATCTATATCGTCTCATATAAAACAAAACAAAAATAAAGTAGATGAGGAATAATAAGGAAAACAAATATAATAAATTAAAAAGTGCCAAATAAACAAAATAATGATTAACAAATATATAAATAAGAGAAATAAAAAAAGTATCATAAATAAAAAAATGCTGTTTTCCGACCGACACTGCTCTCTGCAGAACCGGGAAAATAGTACCGACCTAATTTGCACAAGTCCCGATTTGTTTTCTCTTTCAGGATTTTAACAATGTAAATTACTCCAAAATAGCGTTCTTCAACAACAGTTTCACGTAAAATTTTTGAACACAACCAATGAGTTTTAAAAAATCCTTTATACAAATATATGAACATTTTTTTTTTAAAAAACTGTCGGTGCGACAGACCCCGAGACCATCGTTGACGTACAAAAGTATTTTTGCCTATGTAAGGAATTCTTTTTTATGAAGCCCTAAATGTTTTAACTTTTTATTTTTTTTATTTTTGATAACGTAATAAATAAAACAGTATTGTCATGTACTGTCACTCATAACCTATCCACAAAACGCCGAACCTCAAAACCACTTACCACGATGCGGCTTTTTGGAATGGGAATTTTTGCTCGTACTCTACAAATTGAAAGAGACCCCACAGAAATCAGAACAAAAAAAAACCGGGGATTTGTTTATTGGCTAAAATGCGTAAATCAGGCGGACTACTGGGATATATAGTTGATATCTGACGAACACACCTACACATCACGTGCTTAAATCCACTCTAACTATATTCTCTGTAGTGTCTTTTGTTCGATCTAAAGACTTATATTTCTTCTTTGAATTCTGCCCAATTCGCATTTTTACACGCAGGAATAATCCGACATTACCGCATGTTTCCCAAACTTCAATTGCTTTCAAAAATGAGATTTAATATTCATTAATAACAATAATTTTTCAGATATACGTTCGATATCGGTTAGCATGCACATATCAAGCTGCCTCGATTCACATCTATTGACACTGATTGATATGCAAATTTAGCAACAAAATAGCAAAGTACCACAACAGTAAGTCGTGGTTTGAACGATACCATGTACTTCAAAGCATCTTGTTAATTCTTACAATACAGTGCAAGTCAAATTCTTGGAAACGAACGAGTACATAAATTTTTCAAAACAATTTCATTGAATCTGTGTCGTTGTTGTTTTTCTTAACAACAATGCACATTGTTTTTTCTTCAGAGGAACAACTTGCACATTTTTAGAAGTCGAATTGCTCAAGACCAAAACAACCCGTTCACCGGCTTGCGCCCCCTTGAAACATTGTTATATTAGTACGATGGCCCTTAAGGATGGTGCGTACGGCTACCGAAAACACTCCCGGGCTATTTTTACCGTATACGCTACCGAACCCCACCCTGGGGTTAGGTAGCCGTATCGCCTACCGAACCACTTTTCGTTAAAATTAGATGGTTAAAAGTGTGAACTGGGCCAAAGGTCATTAGGTCCAATTAGCGGTCAAACTGTAACTACTAAATTGAGTCCTACAAGTTCCTTTGAGCATGTTTGGTGTTCATCTGTAACTTTATTGTGCAGTAAATTGGTTATACTAGTGTGGAGCCCGCGCTGCGTGTGGGTCTTCGCTAGCTGAGTAACGTGTTAGAATGAGTATACTGGAATGTTTTCAGAACCGAAACCAAGGTACTGTTTTCAACCTAATTAGCACCCTGGGTGCTTCATATGCCATACGTCAAAACATGGGTATGAAAACACAGCCAAGTTACCCACTAGGATCCCCTACATGACTCTGACCCAAATGACCCCTCGAAAAATGTTGACCACAAAGTGTAAGGCTAAACTCTACCACCATATCAAAACTCATATCCCATACATCAAAGCACGGCCAAGTTAACCTATAACGACCCCTGGATGACCTTTTACCCAAAATGACCCCCCTGCGAAAACGTGACCACACAACTCGTACGGCGAAACTCTAACCACATCACAAAACTCAATATCCATATCTTCAAACACAGCCTACGGTCTACCCGATAACGACCCCGGATGACCTTTGAACCCCAAATGTATCCCTCGAAAACATGACCACAACTGTATGGCGAAACTCTAACCACCATACCAAAACTCATATCCTACGTCAAAGCACAGCCATGTTCCCCGATAACGCCCCTGGATGACCTTTGACCCCAAAATGACCCCTCGAAACAATGACCCAAAACTCGTACGGCGAAACTTAACCAACATCCCCAAAACTCATACCATACGTCAAAGCATGGTTTAAGTTACCCTAAAAGCGACCCCTGGGGATGACCTTTTGCAGAGCTGGCAACATTGGAGAATTATTGGAATCGGGTAGATTTGATTCTGGCATCCGGAGATTTGATTAGAAATCAGTGAGATTTTGTGAAAAAATAGCGAGCCATTTTCAGTGTTACCTCTTTCAAGAGGGATCAGCCAAGGATATTGTCTTTTAAAAGATCAATTGAAAGCTTCCACATTTAAGGACTGTCAGTCGGGATTTTTTTTAAAGAATGACATTGAAAAAGGTTGAAGTAAAAGTCCCAACTTTACAGGGTTCGTACTTGAAAACAAGCCACCTCACATAGTTATGAACTGCATCATGAGTTAGAGCTCTTTAAAATAACGCTGTCCCGAAAAAATTGACAGAGCCCGCCGTATGACAGCTCCCATTTAGGAACTGTCATAGACTAATTAACATGCATGGAGATTTAAAAAAAAAATTATTGAAATTAAATTCAAAGTAAAGGTAAACTTTAAAGGCTCCTAACTTGAAAACGCAGCCATCTACAAACATATGAACTGCACCATGAGATAGAGCTCTTAAAAAAATAGATCTTTCCCGAAAAAAATTGGGACAGGGCTCCGCCGTCTGACAGACCCCCATTTAGGGAAGTCAGTTGGACCAAAGTCCACACCAGGCCCTAAACTAATTATAACCTAACACTTTGCACTAATAGTAATGATGGAGCAAACTCCAAAAAGGCAAACAACAGCATCACAGCATGTTCATTCATCTGGTATGCCTATCCCTTTGCACCACTTGAGTTAATGAATTTGTTTAACAATTTAAAGACACCATAAGCCTATAAGCCAATTAAATGGTTTAAATATAAAAATATTGCTGTGCTGTTCCTCCGAAAGTCGTGAGAAAACGATTTCAGCAAACCAAAACTAATATCTTTTCGCCTAAGAATGTGTTACTTTTTTTCTTCTTGTTATACTTTTTATTTTATCTCAACAACCACCATCATTTGCCATGACCCCTGATGACTTTGACCCCAAAATGACCCCAAAATGTGACCATAAAACCAGTACGGCGACAACCCTCTACCACCACACCAAAATTCATATCGTATGTTAAAGGACGGTGAAACACATCGCCGGACAAACCCCACAAGCAACAAAGTTTGATTTTTTTAGTAATATATATTTTGACCAAATTGGGTCAAAGGTCACATAGGGCCCTTAGAGGGTCAAAAAGGCACATGGGTCACCATATGCCATTCTGCGCATACCAGTAAGAGTCCCTGACCAGTGGTTCCTTTAGTTGTCCTAGCATTTTTAAGTTTTTCAGAAGTGTTTTTATTATTAGATTGACAAATGGGGTTAAAAAGCCATATAGGGTCAGTATAGAAGGCCACTCTATATATACTCATATGAGACTTGGGTCATGTTCTTTGACTACGTGTGAAGGTAATCGCCAAATGGTACACTAAACAGTTTACATTCACGACTCCAGGTTACCACGGCATTGCCTTACATTGATCTGTAATGCAGCAGCTTGATAACAATATGCTCTCTTTTACAGCAATACATTGGACGCTTGGTTGCACACGTAATAGGATATCAGAGGGGTCATGACATTCTGGTAGCAAGAGCAAATTTCGGGGTTTACGGGTTTTTTTTAATTTAGATAAAATTCTCTATTTATGTTTCGTATGTTTCAGGGCCACTTTGAGGGAATCTCCTCTATCAAAAATAGACGATTATTATTGACAAATTCCCCTGACTCTATCTTGTTGAAAAATTTTTAGGAATCCTATCAAAATGTATTATTTAATGTCTGGCAGAGGTGGTCCAAAAATTTCCTTAGTAATTGATATGCTTACCCCGCCACTTATTTCAACATTTTCCGCTTTTCACACCAAAGCGGCAATATAAAAGGTAAAAGTCGAATGTTTAGTGCCAATCCAACTCGCAAATATAATATAGTATCCCCGGGTAAGGGGTATTAAAATTAAAATGTCCGAAATTATGCCCACGCTTGCGCAAGTGAATACCCTCCTTTGTTTATCATATTTATAGATCGGAATATTTATAATCTAGAAACCTATATATTTAAGTGCTTCAACTTCAAGGACCGTTTATAAATTCCAGAACTGTTTTCAACAGTTTCAATGTGGCCTTAAAAAAACGGTCACGAAGTGTTATACATCGTTTAGAGGACAGCCCAACGCTGGGGCATAGTAATACATTGTATCGAAAAACCAACAATAACTTAATAATGACAACCAGATAGGGTTTCTCAGCATACATACACCACAATTGTTTCTCAAAGACCCCAAAAAGATAACAATATCAAACAAAAAAATTCCTAAACTTTGCCGTCGAAACCACAGCAACACCAACAACCCAACTTTCACCCCTCCTATCCGCCATAAAACCACTATCATATTCGGTATAAATGCCCTAATGGGAAAAAAAGGCTTGCCTTCTGCACAGGCCTAATACCACGATACCAAAATTTGCAAGGTACGGACGTAATATTTTTTGAAGTTTTGGCTTCACTAAAGTAGCAAATTATACTTCTGCCTGAAAATTCTTTTAGACTTGGTTGCAAAATACCCCTAGTTATTAACATACTCAAGTCTATCTAATAAAACAACTTCTTTTTTGTCATCTCTATAGTCGAGCGACCTTCTCCAGGGAATAATTTGTTTACACTAAATCTACTCAACTCAAGTCAAATGAACTCGCACTTGTGTTTGACCTCAGTCCCTGTTAAGCCTTGTTAGATATGGTACACGATCACCTTTCATTTTCGCCTGAATAACCCCACTAGAACCGGTTTATAGGTGGGCAACACATAATTCAAAAGCATTCAGTAAGAAAGACGACAAGCACGGCATCAAATGATGGTCCAAAACTTGACAAAAAGATTCAAAAGTTACCCAACTGACTGCCGTCACTAAAGAGTCCAAAAATAAGCTACGGCGAGGCCCCCCTACTCCAGACCATTTGCCAAATTTTTTGGGCGAAAACGGACAGAAAACGGCGGACTAGTTTCGCAAATAGATCCTACATATTAAACACGCCGCTCTCGATGGCAATATCCACATTCAATGATTGATGGATTAAAAATCACAACAAAATGATGGCTAAATTTTTTAGCTATAACCAAAAATGGTCCTCGAAAAAAAAAATATTTTTTCCATAGACTTATGTAGTTTAATTTTGCGAAAATGTGGTATTTTGTATGGTTGTAACTCAAAATGACACGGTGACCCCCGATTTTTTTTCTTGAATTTTTTCGATCATATGGAGAAACCGTATTGTATGCGAATTTTGAAGGAAATTATGGCGGGAAATATATATACCAAACCCCTTAAACAACGTCACCATAACCCTAAATTAAAACCATACCATTTGATTTTTTGCTGTTCCAATATAATTGCACTTTGTATAACCGTACATCAAAAGCAATTCTAAGCCCAAAAGGAAAACTAAATCTAAACCACTCTCATCATTATTTTTTGAATGCAAATTTAGTCCACAAAATTAACCAATATGTTAAGAAATTGGCAATTTTTTGTAATGTTTTTGGGTAAAATTTTCATGCTTTTGGGTGGTTTATTCCTTACTGTTTAAACTGTATCTATACTACTAAAATAAATCTTTCTGTATGGAAACAAATTAAAGTCCTGACTGTTCATGATCAACTCTTGTTCTTTTTTTGTGGTTGATTACAACACAATGGTCATATTCTCAAAGACCTAGCCCTGGTTTTTTAGGATGCACCTTAAATGAGAAAAACAACGTTAACTAGAACAGTTCTCACCTCTGGATGTCATCGCGTCAACTTTTAATTTCACAATTGTAGCATAAAAACTGATATAGGAAAGAAAAAGTTGCCTAGTAGTACTTTGTCCTGGAGTTAAACGAGACTCAGTTCTTTTTTGTGAATATTGGCCCACATGTTCTTCACATTGGAATATGTCAAAACTAATTCAGTTCTAACTTTATTTCCATCAAGATGAAATTGCATCTTGTTATCACCTTTTAAAATCCATTTGGTTTTCATGCACTTAGTAAGATTAGAGGGAGAAGCTGATAGCTCATGACGGCCTATCACTTGTTTATGTATCGTATTGCTCTCATTATTATATTATTGTGTTGTTCTATCAAGCTTCCAATTAAAGGGATATTCAGAGATTTGCAACAAATCGGCACCTTCATTTTGTTGACAAAACAGATTTTAGTTACACATACATACATACATACATACACACATACATACACACACATGCACAACTATTGCAAAGTGGTCCGCCAGCTAGCTGGGCTAAACCCACCAAAAAGTATCAGCCTTAGGCTATCATTGACTGTTAATGGGTGTGCTTAAGGTGGATGGTCCCATGATAGAATCTACGAACATTTTTCCCAGATATCGTGTAAACATGCTTTCAACTCGATATGAATCAATATCAAAATAAAAAAAATGGGGTCCACGGTACTAGGTTTTTTTAGAAAACAAGTCATCATCCAAAGACCTTTTTTTTTGGCTTACGAAGTAAGTCCATAAGAAGAGAGTGCTGGGGTGATAGATCAATATTTCCATCAAACTTTTCCTTACTCCACGTATGAAAAAACAAAACGTTATATTTGAGGAGTTTGAGCAAAAGGTCGATAGGTCCCAAAACACTCACCCCCTTGGAATACATTAACAACGCAAAAACAGGGCATAACTAATCAAGAACGCACAGAAAGTGTTACACTGTAACACTTGTAACACATTCGTTGTTAGACTAAAATCATAGTCACTACTCTTGGTTCCTGTAGTTGTCTGGCGACTCTTTTGCATGCATTGTTTAGTAGCCTCTACCAGATACAGGGAACCATTTTTGGGACATCAAGGTCAGTAATTAGATATACACCACATGTGCTTATGTGTACCCCTGGATGTTTGGTTGGCTAGAAGTGACCCTGACACTCTGCATTTCTTTCATATAGCCATGCCCTATAATTTGGGGTTACACTAGGTTTAGGTAGTGCAATAACAGATTTTGTCACACATGAGTATGTTACCCTCTTTAAATTCTAGATAAAGTTTTCTTTGTATGACTCCTAAATTTTCCTTGGAATGCCACTATCCTTCATTTTATGAAACTATTGGTTGTATGTGTACATTTGTGTTTGTTTGTGTGTGTTTTGCATATGTCTTGTGATTATCAAGTATAAGAAAGCCAGAAAAGCCAAAATTGAAAAAAAAACCAAAAGTTGCAGGATAGCCTGTAACTGACAAAATTTTTGTAAGTACTTTGGTTTGAAGCTCAGTGAAATAATCTTGGTTGACAGGTGGGAAAGTTTTTCCTTTTAAATGGTTGATTTTGGTGGTGAGTTGGTGGCTGACAGGAGGGGAATGTTCTATGTAAAATGCAATTTAGCTTTAACATAGATCAGGGTTTAATAACTCTGACCATCCTGACCATATAATATATGGCCATCTTCCGATTTTAATCGAAATCCGATTTTTTTTACATTTCTTCTGGTGATGGAAAATCCGATTTTTCTATATTGTTCAGATTTTTTTTACTTTTCCGATTTTTTATTGGTTGATCGAGATTGAGATTTTAACGGAATTCCTTGTTTATCATAATCTTATCTCTCCGACTCTGATGCACTCTCAGACGTAGATCAGGTTTAATAACTCTGACCATTCGGACGCATATAATATAATGCCAATCTTCCGATTTTAATCGGAATCCGATTTTTTTACATTTCTGGGATTAATCCGATTTTTCTATTTTTTCAGATTTTTTTTACTTTTTCCGATTTTTTTATTGTTTGATCGTAGATTGATATTTTTAACGGGAAATCCGTGTTTAGCATAATCTGATCTCTCAGACTCTGATGCACTCACAAGTACATCGGAACATCGTTATATTAAATAGTGTTTGCGTACCGCGATTTTGGTGTAAGAGACTAGCATAAATGCAAAGCCATGTCACCCTGCCTGCATGCAAGCTTGGCTCTATCGGAAAAATACTGATGAAGCGACAAAATGAACGTGCAAATTGAATTTACAAGCCTTGGAACACAATTGTAAAAGACATCGAGAAGTAAAAGGACACGTTTCAATAAGCGTTTACTCAGAGAAAAGGCGATAACTTCGCAGTTTACATAGGAAGACAAACTTCATTGGGTAGGTTGTAAACAGTGTAAGTGACGGCAAGTTCTTCAAAAATTTTGATCCATTCGGCAATTTTTGAAAGCTGATTGCATGGTTGCAACTGCGTGTAGCTAATCACTTGATGCCAAGGAATGTATGAAAGGAAAAGCCCCAACTCGTGTCTTGAATCAATAATCATTATGTTTTACTTTGGCCTTAAATACGAAAGGTAGGTTGAATTTGATGCAACAAGCATGCCCTAGTAGTGAGATGATTTGGAGTCCCAGAACTAAGGATTTAGCCCCATTCTCCCATTTACAGTTATTTTTAACACCTCTTTTGGAATGATACTTAGGCTGAAATTCTTTTAGACTTGGTTGCCAAAATCCCCCCGAGTTATAAAAATACCTCAAGTCTGATCTCCAAGTAAAACAACTTCTTTTGTGTCATATATAGTCGGTCGACCGTCATCCAGGGAAATTGTGTTTACATAAATCACTCAAGCAAATGAACTCGCACTTGTGTTTGACCTCAGTCCCTGGTAAAGCCCTCGGTAGATATGGTAACACGATCACCATTTCATTAGCGCCTGAAGAACCCCACTAGAACCGGGTAATAGGGGCACACATAAACCATAGCATCAGTAAGAAAGGACCGACAAGCCGGCATCAAAATATGTCAAAACTTGACAAAAAGACAATATAAAATTTACCAAACTGGACTGCCGTCATACATTCCAAAATCAAGCCTACGGCGAAAGGCCCTAGCTCCAGAACATGATTTGCAAAATTTTGGGCGAAAACGGACATAAAACGGCGACTAGTCCGCAAATAAGAGCCACAATAAAAACGCCGCTCTAGATGGCAATAATCCATCAATTCAATGAATGATGGATTAAAAATCACAACTTTAAAAAAAAAAAATGGCTAAATTTTTAGCTAAACCAAAAAGTCCTCGAAAAAATATTTTTCATAGACTTATGTAGTTAATTTTGGCGAAAAATGTGTATTGTGTAATGGTTTAACTCAAAAAGGTGACATCGGTGACCCCCGATTTTTTTCTTGAATTTTTCGATCATATCGGTGAAACCGTATTTAATGCGAAGTTTGAAAGGAGAATTATGGCGGGAAGTATTATGACCCAAAACCCTTAAACACACGTCCACATAACCTAATTACCATTTGATTTTGGTTTCAAATATATGCACTTTGTAATAACCGTACAGCAAAAGGGCAATTGTCTAAGACAAAAGGGAAACTAAACCTAAACCAATCTCATCAGGATTTTTTAAACGCAAATTTAGTCACAAAATAACCAATATGTTAAGAAATGGCATTTTTTGTAAATGTTTTGGGTTGAAAATTCAGGTTCTTGGGGGTTTTAGTACTTAAATGTTTAAACTGTATCTATACTACTAAAAATAAGGATCTTTGTTGGAAAAAAATTAAAGTCCTGACGGTTCTGACTCAAACTATTGTTCTTTTGTTGTGTTGATTACAACACAATGTTCCATTTCTCAAAGAACTTAGCCCCCTGGTTTTTAGGATGCACATGAAATGAGAAAACACTTTTAAATAGAAAAGTTTCACTCTGAATTTTCATCGTCAACTTTTATTTCACACAATTGTAGCCGTAAAACCCTGATATAGGAAAGAAATAGTTCCTAGTGTGCTTAGTCCTGGAGTTAAACCGAGACTAAGTTTGTTCTTTTGTGAATATGGGCCACATTGTTCTTCACCTTGCACTATGTCAAAAGTAATTCAGTTTCTAACTTTATGTTCCAATCAAGATGAAATTGCATCTTGTGTAATACCCCATTTAAAATCCATTTTGTGTTTCATGCACTTAGTAGATTAGAGGGAGAAGCTGATAGCTCATGAAGGCATCATCTTGTTTTATAAATCTGATTGCTCTCAGTATTATATTAATGTGTTGTTCTATGAAGATTCCAATTAAAGGATATTCAGAGAATTTGGCAAAAAGCGCACCTTCATTTTTTTTGACAAAACCAGATTTTAGTGACACATACTACATACATACATACAACAATACATACACACAACATGCACAACTATTGCAAAGTGGTCCTGCCAGCAATGCTGGTGCTACCCACAAAAAGTATCAGCCATTAGGCTATCAGGACGTTAAGGGTGTGGCGTAGGTGGATGGTCCATGATAGAATCTACTGAACATTTTCCCCAAGATTTCGGTAAACATGCCTTCATTCATTACAGCTTATGAATCAAATTCAAAATAAACAATGGGTCACGGACTAGTTTTTGAGAAACAGCATCCAAAAGACTGTTTTTGCCTTTACGAATAATCTATAAGAGAGTGCCTGGGTGATAGAATTCAATATTTCATCAAACCTTTATTTTCCCATTACTCCACAGTATGAAAACAAAAACAGTTTATTGGAGGAGTTGAGAACAAGGTCGATGGGCCCAAAACACTCACCCCCTTGGAATACATTAACACGCAAGAAACAGCACATAACTATCCTATCGAAACGCCAGAAATGTTACACTTGTAACACTTGTAACACATTTCTTGTTGACTAAAATCATAGAGTCCAATACTCCGTGGTTCACTGTAGTTGGCTGGCGACTCTTTGCATGCGTTGTTAGTAAGGTCTCTAACAAGAAACAGGGAAACAATTTTTGGGACATCAAGGTCAGTAATTAGATATACACACATGTGCTTATGTGTAGGCCTGGATGTGTGTTTTGGCTAGATGACCCTGACACCTGCCGTTTTTCTTGTCAATAGCAATGCCCTATTAATTTTACACACTAGTTTTAGTCGTGCAATAACAATGATTTTGTCACAACACTGGAGTATGTTACCACATCTTAAAGTTAGAAAGTTTTCGTTGTATGACTACTAAATATTTCCTTTGACTGCCACTTCATTATTTTATGACTAGTGTCTGTGTACATTTGTGTGTGTGTGTGTGGTGTTTGCATATGTGCTTGTGATGAATCAAGTATAAGAAAGCCAGAACGCCAAAAATTGAAAAAAAAAACCAAAAGTTGTCGGAGATCCCCTTGGGGGGGGTTTTTACAACTGACAAATTTTGTAATTACTTTGGTTGACAGGCTCAGTGAATAATACTTGGTTGACAGGGGAAAGTTTTCTTTATTAACAATGGTTGATTTGTGGTGAGTTGTGGCTGACGGAAGGGAGTCTTATGGAAATCAATTTAGCTTTATAACATAGCTCAGGTTTAATAACTCTGACCATTTTAATATAATAATGCCAAACTTCCGATTTTAATCGGAAATCCGATTTTTTTTATTTTTTTTATTTTTTTTATTTTTTTTATTTTTTTTATGATTTTCAGATTTTTTTACTTTTTCCCGATTTTTTTTTATTGTTTGACGATTAGATTGAGATTTTAAACGGAATTCTTGTTTATCATAATCTGATCTCTCAGACTCCTGCATGCACTCTCAGACTTAGATCAGGGTTTAATAACTCTGACCATTCTGACCATATATATTATGCCAATCTTCCGATTTTAATCGGAAATCCGATTTTTTTACATTTCGGGGATTTAAAATCCGATGTTTCTTATTAGTCTTTTCAAGATTTTTTTAACTTTCCGATTTTTTTGATGTTGATCGTAGATTGAGATTTTTACGGAATTCCCTTGTTTACTCATATCTTGAATCTTCTCAGACTCTGATGCACTCAAATGTACATCGGAACATCGGTGATATTAATAGGTTTGTCGTACATCGCGATTTGTATAAGTAGACTCGCATAAATGCAAGCATGTCACCCTGGCATGCAAGCATGCTCTATCGGAAAAATACTGATGAAGCGACAAAATGAACATGCAAATTGAATTACAAAGCCTTGGAACAATTTAAAAGACATCGAGGAGTAAAGGACACGTTTCAATAGCGTTTACTCAAAGAGAAATGCGATAACTTGCATTTTACATAGGAAGACAACTTCATTGGGTAGGTTGTAAACAGTGTGTGTGCCGGCCAGTCTTCAAAATGTTGATCCATTGCTGCAATTCTGAAGCTGAATTTGCATGGTTGCAACTGCGTAGTAGCTATTACTTGATTGCCAGGGAATGTATGAAAAGGAAAAGCCCCAAAGCGTGTCTTGTATCAATAATTCGATTATTTTACTTGGCCTTTTAATACCTGAAAGTTGAATTTGATCAAACAAGCATAGACTAGTAGTGAGATTATTTGGAGTCCCCGACTAAGGATTTAGCCCCATTCTTCCATTTACAGTTAATTTTAACTCTTTTGAATGATATTTTAACTCCTCAGAATGGTCTTTCCTGTAGCTCTAAATGTGCAGAAACCCTCTTGCTTCGAGGGCTTCGCCCCCTCGCACCCCCACGTGCCCCCACGCTGCTTGGCGTTCCCCTGGCACCCACCGACACCCCAGGGGCCCTTAGCGAGGCCCTGGACCCCCGGCCGTTAGGGGCGATACTCCGGTCGCTTCGCTCCCTCCGTTCGCATTTTCATATTTTTTTTCCAACTCCCATTGGCATCTCTGAATATCATTCAACAGAGGATGTATTTTTACTTCTACAATTTTCTGGAAATTGAAAAATTGGGGAAGAGGTCAAAATGGAAGAAAATTCTTTTTTCTTCAAAGTTGTAATAAAGTTGAGAAAACGCAGTTATGATACCTGTAAAATTTCTAATTTCTGTTCTATCTCCCGGCCTGGGCCATACACAAGCCCTTCCTAATCCTCAATGTCATCTATATTTTACTGTTTAATCCTGATACCCAAGTACCTTAAGCAATAAATTGTGCAAAAATTGGTTTTTTTTTTTTTTTTTTTTTTTACCTATATTAGTTTATCTTGTAGCGTTTTGCTGCCCGTGATGCATACTGAATCAGTGGTTGACAAGGACAAAGTCAGTATTCCATGGTGTGATGGAGTTGATGTTGATGGTGGGGTATCAGGTAATTGATGAATACAGATCCAATGGGTGAGGTGATGGTGGGGGAGCCAGTGGTTGATGGAATAGTGACGTCAGCAGATGGGCTTCAATTTTTGTTGCCAGTAGTAGGCCACATGCATTTATTTGGATCCATTTTTATACTGTCTTTTGTTGTTGTTTTTCTTTTATTTACTGAGGAGATTTGCATGTTAAGACAAAAACAGATGATGAATTTTTTTCAATTTTATCATATCCAAGTGAGCCCAATATATTTTTTGTGTTTATAACTAATAATTGGACAATCAAGTATGATTTGCAACTGTCTTGACTTGGCCATTTAGCCAGTTTGAGCAATTTCTGGGAAGCCCTTTTCATTTTTTAAAAAAAAATAAAAATAAAAAGTGCATTTTACATTTAGTTTTTGGACTACTACTGGAAACAAACTTGATTTTTTTGTTTGGCCTTAACAAGGAACAAATTTCACTGGCTATAGGCCTATATATCCAAACCCCTTTTTCGGAAAAGACTACTACCTGACGATCACCGCAAAAAAAGGTGGGGGGTAGTGTTATTTTCTTCTTAGATCTAGGGCAATTTCCCCCAAAACAAACGGGTCCGCTCCGTGATTTTTGAAAATGGAAAAGTGCAGTTAGGGACGTTTAGGATATGGGAATTGTCACTTAATTGGTTTTGTTTCATCACCCCTCCTTGCACAACTCAAACGCACACCTCCTGGAGTAGCCCAGCATCCCTGATGCTCTCGTTAAGCTTTTTTATCCTAAACTTTGTATACAAGTCTATGGAAAATTCACTTTTTCGATACATGTTTTGAATTGTTACAAAAAAACGGCTCGATAACTTTTTTTGAAAATTGATAAAAGTTGCGCATTTATAATATCTTTCGATTACTAAAGAAAAAATTAGGGGTCACGGTTCTACTTTTTCTGTTATTTAAAAAAGAAACATGTTTTTTTGTAATTCAAAATAAAACCTTGCGACATTAGGTGTGCAAAGCGTCGCATATACTATGCACTGGAGACGCGTGTAATAACTGACGCGCGTACCAAAAGGCGCTCCAAAGTTTACGCAACATTTTAAACTTTGTCGACTGTTACAAGTCCTATCTGCTATAATCAAGCCAATTACAGGATTCTATATTTATTCTCGTAGCCTCAAAACAACACGCGTTGTGAGAAATTTGAATTGTAAAGTGCATAGGCCTACGGTTCCTTACACAATTAATAAAACGTTATTTGTAACGATCTTTTGAATTTGTTCCTTCTGATGAAAGTTTGATTATTTTCTTCCTTTTCTTTGTTTCTTTTTTTTTTTCTTTTCTTGTTATTATTTTTTTATAATTTTAGAGAAAATCTCGCCACTCCATTCCGTAGTTCATTATGAATGTAACACCGCATTAGGGCCGTATATAATAAAAAATTGAAGAACACTTTACCGTTTCGTAGATTTTCATTTTGCGATATGCCGTATATGTATATGTTTATCTAGTCTTTATATTTCTCCTTTTCAAAATTAAAACGATAATTTCCATCTTTCTCGACCTTAGAGGGATGCCGCAATATCATTTACTTTAAGAGGGGTAATTTCCTTTCGATGGGGGAAGGGGGTTGCCCATATAGGCTTATGTCAGTGATCAGATCATCCCCCCATATGATATTAGAAAATTTGCCATGATCGATGAAGCTAAGTTAGCTTGTACAGGCGGTGTTTGGAGGCGGTGTTTGGCAGAACAGAATATTGTGAATTGAGGAATTTGACAAATATTGAAATAAGATCATGACCTCCCTATATGCATTGTTAAATATACCATAGGTGAGGCCATTTACAGTGTTTGAAATGAAAAGTTTGAAAAGTATGCACAAGACACGTTTAGTTAGGTTGGGTGTGGGAACGTCTAAGCCTATATATACAGGATGACAGAACAACGCAGCTCACTTTTTGTTCTAGCTTTAGCGTAAATGAATGTGGCGCAAATAGTACGTAAACCTGACAAAAATTATTAGACGCTTTGCGTGCATCCAGAAGTGCGCATACAAAAATTTTCCTTTGGCACAAGATCAATTGAGCGCGTTACGGGGCGCATGGGACCATCCACCTTAATGTACAAATAGTCAATTTAAAGAATTTTAAGGTTTCTATTTGGAAGTGTATAAGATCCTGTTAAAGGGGTAAGCAGCAATAATGCGAGAGGAAATAAACAAATGTGGAATGCATTTTTTAAACTACAAATCAAAGATAAGTTTCATTGAACTAATTTAATGGAGGAACAAAAGCACACTAATTAGTGAAAATATTAAATAGTTGAGGAAATTTGTCATACAGCGACGGTTTTGTACTCAAAAAATTACACGAAAAACAGCTAATTGTGCAGCATAGAATAAAACAAAGATCAATAATGTTTGGGTTTTAGGTAAAACTGTACAGGTCATGGTGCACAATATACACTTATAAATCAGGGATATTCACAAGGAAAGTGTTTTCTTGATCTCAAGTCGGAAATTTGATACACCGTATAGAAATTACAGATCAGATCAAAGTACTGCATTCTTGAAAGGTGGGTGTTCCGATTTATGGTGTTCTTGTCTGCACATTGATATGAGAGCATGGCACCTGCATACATACACTTACCATCAAGTATCGTGGAAACAACTGCATTTTTTATAATAGAAGCGATAACGCGCATTGCAAGCACCTATTCACTACTGTGTAATATTGATGGTTAACCACTACAACGGCAATTTTTTGTTAATATCTGGCAAAGAGGTGGATTTGGAAGCTGAAAATTTCAGGACGATAATGAGAAAAATACAGCCTTTCATTGATATCAAAATTTATACTACTTACGGGTACATCGGGGGGGGGGGCGATCGGAATCAAGCACCTTTAAACGGGTGTCTCAGAAAGATGTTACCTCCAGAAACGGCCATTTGGCTTACTTATCATTTGATCTTCGTTTTAGCTTACTATTATGAAAATAGATTTTATGAACATATGGGGAAAACCAGAAAGAAAACGGTTGAAAAAAATAACAACAATGACTTTTCCCTCTAAACATATTTTGCAAACTAACTTTGTCCACGGCTAGCAATAGCAGAGGAACCATGGATGCAAATATCCCCCGACATAAAAAATGGTTTAAGACCCTCCTGGCCAAAAACTCTCATCCAAGGTACCTTGCTGGTTTTAGAGTTTCTTGTTCAGTTCTTATGCACTGCAGCATTATGTGCGGCTGATATCCGGTTCTTGACGACCATATCTCTCTCCTTGAGTCTTTTAGAGTCTTAATTGCATGCTCCAGATTTTTTTATATGCTACCCTAATTGCCATCTTAAGGTATGTCACACAGAAGACAGCTCCGACCCACCACTTCCCGACTACACAAGACTGCATTTTTTTTCAAAATCCGCTACAGTCTTGTTCAAACTTGCAAAATACAATTTTTATCCGACCAGGAATGATTAGCTGCGAGTTTCCCGTCCTTAACATGAACAGGATGCTGAAACGCCGAGCAGTAGGCGACCGCATCATGGAATCAACAAGATCCAGCACGTTTAATTGGCGACGCCACGTGTTCAGCCCCCGATTAGTTGCCGACCTTGAAACGAGGCACAAAGTTGTGACCTGTTCGCCGTCAAGACTGCTCGTCGATGGTCGCCGAGTTGTTGACGCCAAGAATGTTCCCGTCACGTGAAGACAAACCGCGCCGTTACCCCAACCGCTTCCCAACTACAAAACCACCTTCTTTCCAATCGGCTTGGCAGTCTTGTTCAAATTACAAAAAAATATTTTTAATTTTTACTAACAAAAGTATGTGGGAAATCAAGTATGTCACTTCTCAGTCAGTCGCAGACCTTACCACAAGTTGCTGTCAAGACTGCATTCGGACGACTCATCTCTGTAATAAAGTAAAGTAAGTAAAGTCCTTGTCCGACAGCTCTGCGCATAGTGCCCATCTCTCTTCCTTAGCTATGGGCCAGACTCCTCCTATTATGTTTGCTGTGGGGGGTTCGCCACTCCTCCTGTCACATCGATTCTTTTTACGTTCCAGCATTTATTAATGCTGGGACCCATTTATCCATCTCTGTATCGCCGAGTTTATCGCCAATCCCAACACATATCAAGTTGGTTTGCATTTTCTCTCCCGCTTTGGAGCAGACTTCATGCCGACCACTTTTCCAACTGCACACAACCACCATGATGCCGCACCAACTCATCGGCTTCCGCTTCTAAAACCCGTCATGTGTTCACGCCGACCTTCCCGATTCCCAAATCCGCCACATTTGTTATAGCTGCAACAAAAAATTGTGGCGGGTTTTTTCAAATTTGCACATGCTCCCGACCACACAAGACTGCAGAAGCATGTATAGGACAGTCCCAGACTTGGCCAAAAATACACCTGAAAAAGGAAAATTACTCACGATTTTCGAAAAATGCCATCGGCACCAGTCTTGAGCAGTGTGGAAGTTGTTTTCTAGCAAATAATGGGTAAAGACTACAAGAACGACTGCACAGTAGAACAGGCCCAGACCTTGCAAGCAGAACTAACATGAAAAAGAAAAAACTCTCACGATTTTTGAACAAAAGTGGCCAATCGGCACCAGTCTGGAGCAGTCGGGAAGCGGTTTTCTAGCAAAAAATAGGCTGTGTTGTGACTGAGCCTTTTAGGAAAACCAACATTGAGGAAAAACGTTTACCCATTTAACAATGAACGATTGGTCTTAACCCAAGATCAAGTTCAGTAGAATATACTTGTAGGAGCCACGCACCAATTCCATTATTTGAAATTTAAAAGTGTGCCTCAAACAAATTCAGATTTGCATTATTGATGGGAGACGGGTGAGGGCATTTAGGTCACTTCAATTCTTAAGAAACATTAAATGCATGTTCAGTACTTTTTAGGCATTACAATGTGAACAAATTTAATCTGGGACTACGTGTGCTCCAAATCCATACGAAATACAATGACTGTCTCTCTGCTCTCTGCTATTGCTACTAAGCCGTGGACAAATGGTTTGGCAATCATTTTAGGGAAAGAGTTATTGTTTGGTTAGTTTTTGTAACCGTTAATATCTTTCTTGTTTTCACCATAATAGAAAGCGAAAACGAGGATAAGAATTGTTAAGTAAGCAAAATGGCCGTTTTCTGGGAGGGTAACGTCTTTCTGAGACAACCCTGTATACGGATTTCACAAGCCAACCACTTGCAGTTATATTAGCACACATGCCAGTAACAAAATACCACAATCGAATTTTGATGATTTTTTTTATGTTTCGGATCAGCAAAACACTGCTTATACCTTTAGTCTAGAATACCTACACTTTTCCTTCCCTGGTACACCCAAGGGCAGGATGTTTGAGCTGGCTTTGGGTGCTTGAACCCCTCCTAATGTAGCATCAGGGGACTAGGGGACATAAGGTGGACAGTCATTTTGGCATATCAACTGGAGAGCAAACAATTTTGGGGCACAAATTTTGTCAGTACATGTTATTATTTATGGCATGGTTACATGTTGGCATGCAACCATTAAATAATTTCCATTCGTTACGTCCAAAATGAGTTGTATTTAGAAGGGTTGGTTGGCCTATATGCATGACTCTTGGCAGAATCTATGATGAAGTGAAAGCTCAATACAATGCATAAGAGAAGGATCAGAATAAATATTCTAATAGATATGTCCAAAATGCTCTAATTAAAATATTAATTTTTCACAAAATGAAAAAGTGACTCACTTGCTCTAATGGGTTTACCTTGGACGGTACTCTACATCTCTGCATCCCATTCAAGTTTAGAATATTCATTGGCTTCACTTCAATTTTCAAAACTAGCTAGTGAGATGAAGACTATGATTGGTTTGATCCCTGCTCAATTATATATTTGTTTTCTAGTCAAAAAATCCATTGAGTATGGGTGTAAAAATTAGTACTGTAATACTCAGTAGAAGCTCACACAGGCCTTTTTTAAATCTTGATATCTTCGTCGGTTTGCTCTTAAAATGTTTTTATGACCAAAAAAATTAGCCTAATTAGGGACCCTTGCATTGGCACCAAGTGTCAAGCCTGGAAAAAGTGCAGGAACTGGAAATACATAAGAATTTCAGCCCATTCACAAGTGGCGAAAGACTTTGCAAAGTGTTTTTATAACTATGATATATCACTGGCGTGGGGGGGGGGGGGAGACGTAAGAATGAGGCTGAGGATCAGGAAATGCACCCTTAATAATTTCTTGTCAGCTCAGTTGTTAAGAAGTGCCAGCTAGTAATTGGGAGGTTTGGGTTCTAACCCCAGCAGTCAATGAAATTATTTTTTCATTTCTGGCTTGTTTCAAAGGAAAGACAAAAAACATGATATCCAAAACCAGTCACCTTGAGAGTGATCAAGAGGAAACTATTAATGTTTAATGGTAATTTAATTCACAAGAATTTTTATTAGAATGCTTATGGGCAACAGGATGATTTTACATTAATGGAGCCGGTGACAATATTCAGCAGACGGACGCAGCAGAAAAACACAAAGAAAACACACGCCAGAGTTGGTTCTCATGGCATGCACCTTGTTTGACCGGTCATTGGGACCTTTGTGTATTTAATATCAATGAGTACAGTACTATGTTATTCATGTAATCAGACCCATGTTGATTAAGGGCAAACTTAAAAGTTAGCCACAAATTACCTGAATGTGTTTAGCCTATTATTAATGTTCCTACTGCTTTTGGGTATGTTATTTTTATGTGTAATAAAATATATCTATTATTCCAATGGGCGGAATGCGAATTGAAGAAATTTTGTTATTTTCTGAAAGGTGCCCAGTGCTGCTTTAAAGTATACCTGCATCTCAGCCATTTTGGTGTACATTTTGTAATAGCTGGGATAACTTTTTGTAATAGATTAGTAGATTTAACGGCAGGACTTGCCTGTTCAAATCAATGTCATCAAACATTGTATCAAATAAACAAAGTGTGCATTCACCCACTGGACCAATACCTGTCGTTCATACAGAATTTTGATTGGCTAATTACATCATAAGGGTTCCAAAATAAGTCTCCCCCCTAAAATTCAAAGACATTTTTGTTGAATAAACTTCACTTAAAGAAACTAGATGTTTAGAAAAAATTTTAATAAGTTTAAAAGAGAGGAAACATTTGGGCTCTGCTACCAAAAGTTGTTGCTTTTCAAAAACTCTTTTGGCATCAAACCACACACTCCCTTTTTCCAAAAATGATGTTGTCAGAAAAAGTGGCACTTCTCAGTCAGCCGTATTCAAAGGACTAAAGTGAAGAAATGATCAATTGTTACAACAACCATTTAATTTCCTTTCTTTATATTCCATTGCGGTTTGAAGTAAATCAGCTTAAAAACATGAACGCATAGGCAAACAAAATTACACAAGAAAGACAACAGGTAATCACCCAGTCGAAATGTGGGAGCAGATTGCACATAAATGAGGAGGCTACACTATCATCGTGGTTGAATATCCAGCGAGCAGGGAAACCACATTCACATTGTTTGTTTTGCCTGCATATTTGCCTGTTTGTTTTATTTGTTTTAAGCTTTATTTACGCAAACCGCAATGGAAATGAAATCGTTGTTTAGGTACACATTTTGCGATAATTTCTTGAACTTTACACCTTTGAAATCGGTAAAAAGGTGCCACTTTTGTCTGGTATTTACATCATTTTTGGTGAAAAGAGTGTTCTGCGGTTGATGCCAAGGCATTTCTCCTTCTGTTTGTGTCTCAAAAGCAACAACCTTTTGGCGTGACAGAGCCTAAATTTTCCTCTCTTCAAAACTTTTTAAAATTTTTCTAATCATGCAGTTTTAAGTATGCAACCACAATGTCCTCAAATTTTAGGGGGAACCACTGCTTTCTATTTATAACACGAGATAGCAAAGGCCAGCTCAAAAGCCGTAACCATCTTTTTGCCGCAGTGCGTACTTATTTCCATAGCGTGGTTGTACCAATTTAATTCAATATATTCCCTGATTTACATATCGCGGTGTAACAATTTATATTCATATATTCAGCATTTGCATAGAACTGTACCGTTTCCTACCGTTTCCCCTTTTTCCAGGCCAACAGGTCACGGCGCATGTGCGTGCGGTTTTCGAATGGATGACCGTAATGAAATTTATAATTTTCAAAACACGGTTACGATGGCCGCTATTCTTCAACACGGGCTTACGCTATCTAGTGTTCTAAATAAGAAAGCTTGGGGGGAACTTATTTTTTGGGAACCGTGGTAAGTCACTTCAATACAGCAGTTTAAGGTAGGATCATCGGATTAAAAATGTCTACGAAAATGACCATAAAATCAAATCCCTAAATCAATTTAGTTCAAAACTGGATTTTATGTAAGGATTTGAAACATTTCCTCCACATATTTTGCAGAGGGTCGGGACAGTGCGATTTTTTTTGTTTTTTTCGTTTTTTTTATTTATTTTTTTAAAATTCCCTAATTTTTTCATTCAATAATTTTTGCCAGCCCTAAATGGAAGGTGCCTTTTAACTGAAACTCCAGGGATATGTGATAAACAAAATACCTAAATTCTCAGCTGGCTTTTTTAAATCAAGTGTTTAATTTTTTAGGAAAAATGATTGTAGGGAAAAAAAAGACTTTAGGGAAAATTAAAAACACTGTAATTTCAAAGAGAAACACTCAATCTGCAAAATTCTACGTGAGGAATTTTCCTAAATTTGATTTCCTTGCATATGACACCTTATTCATCACCAAGGGAGTTTTAGTTCCTTCTAGGAAAATTCTGAACCGTGGAACTTCGTATTCATCTAGAAAATAATGGCCAAAAAAAGGTGTTGTTGCGCGGCACCTGTTCTTTGTTTTGATGACATTACAGAAAAATAAAAAATTCTATGGATATTTGATATTTCTCTAACCATAAAAAACAAACGCCAATCTTATAACTCATCAAACTTGCAGAAGAAATGGAATTAAAAGGGGTAGTTTCAAAAATGCCCCATTTTGGTCCATTTATTACACTGCCAAAATCAGTCCTGTACAAAGTCTAGGGGAATTTGAAAATGCATTATGTGACTTATATCCAAAACGCCTTTTTTGTGGAAAAAATTAAAATTGGCACACATGTGTCTTTCACCAATACCAACATTGCATGAGAATTTCAACGTTGATTGGCACGAAGCCGTGACCGAATCACTTAAGGTGCATTTTGTGATTCCAACACCTTCTGTTTTATTCATCGTTCACTAGCGATCCTTTGAGCTTTATTCACAAAATGTGAGTTGATTTCCGAATTTTCGGTTTTGTGTTATGAGCGTTTCCCATGGTTCCATAGGCCACTGTGCGGTATGGTCTGTCCGTTTGGGGACAGAAAATACAAAAGTGCAAAATTTATTATAGAGTGACCGAATTTGACACTTAAAGGGATACACAGTCGATAAGGCGAGAGAATAAAAAAATGTGGAAATGATTTTTTTAGCTTATAATCAAAGAAGTATATCCAAATTTAACTAATAACTTCACCAATAATTTTTGGTTATTTTGTCAAATTTTGTCAAACAAAACTTGTTCATACGTCTCCCGCAAATCGAAATACAGCGATGGCGTCTCAAAATATTACACTAACAGATGATTGTGATTTATGCCAGGTAATCAATAATGTTTGTGTTTGTAGATCAAACTGTAAGGCCCATGGTTCACAATATAATGCTGATAAATCGTGATATAACAGGGAAGGTTTGTCTGATCTCAAGTCGATTTGATATGGCACGTATTATAGAAATTATGAATCAGATTATTAAAAGGACTGCTTGTCTTTAATAACATGGATTTCAAACCAATCAGTGCAGGTGATGTATAAGCACATCCATGCCAGTAACAAATAAAAATACTGAAAACAAATTTGATTGATTTTTTTAAATGTTTGTTTTGGATCAGCAATCGCT
>JAMKCH010081938.1:0-26625 GCA_023653785.1 Ophioderma brevispina
AAGGCCTATTAGGAATCGCTAGCTTAATACAGTGACACAGCAAGTGTTTCAGAAATGTTTATAATTTGAAAATGCCACAGCAAAATTTTCTATATCCTTTTTGGTTTCAAAATTTCGAATTACCAGTAGTTTTATCCACTATTGTGTAAAATAACTGCATTTCACCCAAACTGTACACAAGCAAAAGTGGAAAAATGAAGCATTACCTCTGTATCCCAGATTATCCCTTTGGTTCAAAAATTGGAATCCACTGGTATTATTACAAAAGCGACGGAAAAGAGGCATAATACATTGTATAAAATTACTATAAAATTGTGACACAAGAAAAGAACAGAAACAAGGCAATATTCCGTATCGCGAGCTCACATGCACGATTAAGAAAAGAACAGAAAAAAAAACAAAGCCATATTTCCGTATCGCGAGCTCACATGCACGATATTCATCCATACAAACTAATGTTGCCGGGGTTTGTTGCCGAATTGGAGTGTTGCCGAAGGTTGTGCCGCATTGGGTGGTTGCCGAATGGCTGTTGCCGAATTGGTTTGTTGCCGAATTGACTGCATGTGTGAACTTTTATCAAAAAGTTTGCGTAACTTGTTGAACATCCTCAAGCTATAACAGGTAACATTTCGATTACACTCAATTAATTTAAAAAAATCAAGGAGAGGAAAATTGTAATGATTGATTTTAAGAATAGAAAAACTCTATTCACCTGTCGAGTATCGAGATGACGAGTGTAATGGCGATGGCGGTGCAGTGATGGGGAATGTTTACCGCCGGTGTTGTTAGCGTTCGAATAGGCTCAAGTTGACGCTCCGAGTCTCGTCTGGTATTTTGAAACACTTTCTAGGAAAAGTTATAATGGTAATGATGACAGGTGCCTTAAAGTTTATTGTGCATAGTTTTAGGATAGTTTTTAGTTCAAAACACGGATGATTTCTTGAAAACAGTGTTGAGGTTGTGAGTGCTGCCCCAATGTAACTCTATGGGATTGCAGCCTTGCACAGACTCCCAGTCAGAGGATGACGGTGCTGGACGCGGGATCCTGGACTGGGTTAGTTTGCCTCACACCGTTCAAATCTGTTTTGTGGTCTACAACTAGTTACTGCAAGCCTCACTGTAGCATTTTTTTCCTGGCGACGATGAGGCCTAAGGGCCATGAGGCACAGTATAAAAACAGTTTACTAGTTTCTCGTCCCGCGCGCATGCGTTTGCTGCAGCACAAAAAAGTTTTTTTTCTTATTAATTTGTTTTTCTCGAAAATTCATCGAAAATCGGAGTAAATTTCACATTTAGTTGCTAAATTTGTTCTCTGATGCAGTCTAGTTATTGGTACGTCAGCACAGGTAGAGTCTATGACGCCTGTGCTAAAAGTCTATGAATATTAAAATCTTCATTCGGTAACCGTGTGACATTTTGAAATTATTGTAATTATTTTATTTTATTAATTGAGCCCAGGGTATCGCCAATAAAAACGTTGCATCGAAAATAAAATAACGACTGGAAATAAAGACTATCAATGTACTTCCGGGTTTCTGAGAATGTTAGAACCGCCATTTTTTAAATACAGCTGTATTCAGAAACGGGAAAATACCCACGGAAATCGCGTTCAATCACGGTCATCTGCGTGAAATAGCATTATCTTCTTCCGATTAGACCAAAATTCATAGGTGTGAAGCCTAAAACAAACAGATGTGTTTAGATTTTCGCAAGTACAGCGGTACTAAGAAGTAGAAGGATTGGTTTTCGTGTGTGTGTGAATACGAAAGAACGAGGGGAGAAAGAAAACATTAAAACGACTGTAAAGTATGAAAAATGTCTTGTTTAACTTTCAATATTTTGTGTTTTATTTTAAGGGCCCACATTGTTCAAGGTTAAAGTTAGTAGGAGAATTGTCTTTTGGGAAGCAAAAAAAAAACATAACTGTGATGTCTGAAGAAAAGTAAGGCAAATTTTAGGGAAGGCTTTGTTGCCTTTTGGAAAGGACCATCCGCCATTTGGATCGGCATTTAAAAAAAAAAAAAAATGCCTTCCTCCTCCTTTTTTCAAAAAGGTAGGACGAAAACAGTTTTTTTTTTTACTTGGCCTGAGAATGGAAAGTTTTAGATTGCGTCCGACCTTTTTATAAATTTCAAAAGGCATGAGGCTTTTTAATTATCATTAGTGTACATTGTTATTGGTTGACTTGCGGTTGCGAGTTCATGGGTTTCCAGCGGCAGCCAGAGCGACGGATTTCAATCACATCAATCAAGAAAAAGGGTCATGTTCAGAGACTGCATGCATGTCGTATATTCTGTCGGTCGCAGTTGTTGGATTTGGCACACACACTCTGCAGTTGGACATGGCGTGAAATTATTATGGACCGTCTATGGAGTGGGCTGGAAGTTTTCTTATATGCAATCAATTTTTGATCTGATCTCAAGATATTTCTTGAGATACGCAGCAGGATATAATTTGTGATGGGGAATTATTAATCGTAAAAGAAATTTTTTTTTTTTTCCCCCCCCCCCCCTTTCAGTGAGTTACTTTGCTGCAAAGCGCGTTTGTTGATTTCATCATTCACTCCAAAGGTATCTTTCACGCCAGGGATAACTTGGACGAGTTGTAATTGACCAATCAGGTGGCGATTCCCATTTGTCCGGACATCAAATCGACCGACAGGATGGTATTGCGTAATGTACCCCGTTCAGCTGTTTGATGATTTAAACTTGATTTTTTGGGATGAAGAACATTTTTTGTGCAAACTAAATGTTTTTTTAAAAATATGAAAATTTTGGCGGCCCCAAAGGTTTTGGAGCAGAGGGCGGTGGACGGCAAATCTAAAAACTTCATACCATGGCCTAAAGTGTATGTCTGTAATTGGAAGTGCTCCGCTCCATTTCTCACATTTTCTGGCACCAATTTACACTATTATGCCACAAACTTGCACATCACGGCGAGCATTACGCGAATCTCCCTGCGTTAAGCCAATGATCAGTATTAATTCTAAATTCATTTTCAAGTTAAATCCAAGGATAAAAGTGCTTGGTTCAGACACAAGATGCGCGAGTGTCAGTCTTCATTATCTTGAATACATAACAAGCCATGCAGTGCTGCTACACAGATCGAATCTGTGTTAGTGGGATAAACCCACTAACACAGAGGAAGGTGAATTGAAAACCACTGCACACATCTCTCCAATACCAGTGTGGACACCAGATGTCATTTGTTTACATGCCTCAGACTTTTAAAATACAATAAAAGAGTCAACCTTACCAAGAATCACATAGACACATACCAACTGAATCCAAAGGATCCTTTGGATCCTTTTGATGCTCAATATCATGAAAAACCAAGAGGAAAGGGAAATTGTGCACACAGTTCCAGAAAGGTTCCTGTGTTATTGTTGAAATGAGAACAAAGGAAGATGTCAAGGAGAATGTTCTCACCCCAATCAATATTGGGAAACTTTTGAAGGGGATGTCAATCAGTTGTTTATATCAAGTCTGCAGTACAAATGGTAAGGCGTTTTGGCAAGAGTGCACATTACAAGTCACTTAGGGAGTCAAGCATGTTACAGAGTGGTTCATCACAAATCACAACGATTTTGCATCCATGGGTCCGCGTATTTATCCCGCGAGGGAGGCTTTAGCCGGCCCTGAGCGGGATAAAAATACGCGGGGACGCATCGGAAGCAGAGTTGTTGATTTGTGAAACCACTCTGTAACATGCTTGAATCACTTTCAACAACGAAAAAAATCTTTGTGAAAACTTATAATATCGTGTATTAGAAGAACATAATTATTCTCACCACAATTTACTACATGTTCCCAGTCCACAGAACCTCTTTCCTCGTAAATATATTTTATCAAAAATCTACAGCAAAAACGGTATAGTGTGGCATGATGTTTTGCAGTTTGCACCTGGTGTAATTGCGCGTACTCAGAGTTCTAAACGGACGAACCAGCTGCGTAACGAGTTAAGCGTTTACAGCGGTTAAACGCACTTCCCGTGCAACTGCGCCGGGCGTGACGCGCTAATTTACATATCAACTGTGGGTTATAACGAATCAACAACTGTACGCTCCTGTACAAGGGGATACGGTGATTGAATTTTTTTTTTTTTTTTTTGAAATTATTGCATAAGCCCTGCATGAATGGTAGGCTTGTTTGTAAACAGTTCACAGTGCCTTAAACACAATCTGTCGTGTTTTGTGAGTCTGTGGATAGGACAGACTCACAGAGATGGGAGACCAGTGCTGCCCCCAAATGGGTGAAGATGTAAAGGAAACTTCTACGCGTGAACATATTCATTTGGGGGTAATTGCATCCGGTTAGAACGGTAGAAACACTTCCGTATACAAGAACCTGTAGCAGGTTGTAAATGAATATGCTCCGAAGAAAAAACGGAAATTCGTAAATATTAGGAGAAGCAAATAAAATTTTTCAATCAACCCACTCGGTTATTAAAACACAGGGCCACACACACTTACCTGAGAGGTCTTTTATCATAATAATTGCATAAACTTCAGTAAAATAACTTCTGAGGTACAAAATTCAGAGGAAATCCTGATAATTGTGTAGTTCAGAATAGTGACAACAGCGACAATACTAGCACCATTACTAACATGTGATAGGCCAAATTGTAGCTGTATATTTGTTATTTCCAAGCTGTTTTTTTTGCAAATCACTGTCGATGATTTGTACATAAGGTTCATTAGCAAACATTTGGGTGAGTAATTTATTGTGAGTTTTGTATTGTGAATTTGGTAAATCTGCTGCTACACATTTTTAAATATATCCGTTCTGCAAAAAAAAAAAAACCTAAAAAATAGAGTGGTCCGTAACGAAAACGTCATTCGATTAAAGAATGCGTCTGATTTGATCGTGTATATTTAGGGTTGCATTGCGAAATAGCGTGAAGATGTTTGCCGGTTTCCGAAAAACTTCTAATCCCTGTAATATGAAGAAGAGGAGTGGAAACCAGGCGAAAAAGCAGACAATTTTTGAGTCGCATCCGATCTTTCAGATTTTAGAAATGTAAAAATATTGGCCTGAGCGCAGGGTTTCGGAATAACCCTAGTACAATTAAAGTCGACGAGTGTGAGTACGAGGTAGGCATTTGCATAACTAGGATATAACCAGGAAGGTTTTGTATTGAAAACTTGAAATGCCCTGAACAATGGAACAATACTGGAGGGGCATAGATTGATGTACATGGCACTATTACGGCCATTCATATTGGAAGGCAGTTTCCAGCACGCCATTGAATTATTATCAGGTTCTCCAAATATTTTCCCCTAATTACAAAAATTCTTCTTTAGGAGACATAGACTTGTTCGAGCTTTACCATTCACAGGTATTATAGTTTACACTAGGCCACTTACTAATTGCAAATTGTGCAAACAATCTCAAAATGTTTGGAAAGTTGGGGGCAATCTTCAAAAAAATGTGCTTGTATGGCTTTGAACAGGGTGGGGGATACCAGGTGTTAATTGTTTAGTTTTAGATGGTCATGTTACTAAAACAGTAAATATGAGTCCAACTTGCCAAAAATTACCTAGACAGGATACCACTAATCAAAGCATCAATTTTTTTTGACTGATCACATATCATGAAAAATCTGGAGGAAGAGAAATTTAAAAATGTGCATTAGTTTTAGGAGTTCCTCTGTCATGAGAACAATTAAGGAAGTGTTCAAAGATGTCAAAGGCTCAGGGAGTAGTTTCTTACCCCAATCAATTTGGAAATTTTAATATGAGGTCAATTTGTTGTTAGTACATTGCAGTAAAGGCATGCAAGTGTAGAGGCTAGTTTGCGGTTTTCTTTCGTACTGTTTGTCAATAAATTCAGACACAGCATTAAATCAATGCTATGCAACAGACTATTAGCTGTGACCTCCATGTCTCAAATGATTTTGATTTTAATTTTAAAAAATGGGGATTTTAGGATGATTAGCCCTTTTGTTATCCTACACTATGTTTTCTATAATCCAATATAAAGCAGTTGAATATCTCAAACAATGGAGTCATACATTACAGGGGCACTGCCTATTTTTATGTAATTATTTTTAGATTTCTTCCTCATTAGTGTGATTCTGCTACAATAATAACATAAACGACTGGCCCTAAAAGCTATATTTATGCATTCGATGTTTGCATCGATACATTCGAAATGATCCAACTAGTGAAGTCTTGGCTTCCTTTTGTGCTCAAAAAAGAAAAAACAAAAAAAAAACAAAACAAAAAAAAAAAAAATAAAAAAAAAAAAAAAAAAAAAAAAGCAATCAGACACCCCCTACATTAAAAATTTCGGTGCGCCCACGCTTAGTAGCCGTCCCACGCTAGCATCGGTCCCCAAACAATCTGACGGGCACTCGGCGACCAGAATCCTTTGCTCTTTTGTGTCTCAGTAGGGGCGCCATCATGTTAATTTTTTTACTGGATTTAAAACATTTTTTTCACCCATATCGCCGTTTATTGGAGACTACGATATCATTTCATATCTGATATAAGTCTACGTTATCTATGGCTGATCGGAAGTTTGGAGGATTGTTGGTGTTAATGGTGTTTTTGAAGACTTTTCAAAATCAACGATCGGAGGTTCAGAATTCGGCAGTTCAGAATTTGGAAGCTGTTGACATAAGTATCAATATTATTAGGTTATCCCATTAAAGGGTTGCCCCGCAGCCTAGGCCTCTTGTTTCGCGCCTGTCGTCTCGCGGGTTATTTAAGTGGGCTTATCTTAGGCCCAGGTTTAGCTCCCCCATACGTAAGTCCACACTTAAACCGCCAGGGCATTATTGAGGATATGTGTGTCCCTGTGTCGTGTTTGCTCCCTTGCATAGTTTCATTGTTTTCGCCCTCCTGGTCGATAGCCTCGCGGTGCAGTCACATGTCTTTATGTTATTCAATGTTTACCTGCTTATGCCGATGAATCTCAAAATTCTCTTAAATGTTTTTTGGGGGGGAGGTGCCCTGTTTCTTCTGTCGTCCGTCTGTCTTCCTGGCCTTATTCTGTTACACCCTTTGGATTTCCGTTTCGCGGAGCAGGTTTATCACTTTCATACCTAACATATGTTACAAGTATGCTTTTCTTCTGATGTGCCAGCAGCACTATGAATCACGTCTACACTGGACGGTAGTTGTACGAAGATGTTCCGCATGCACGGAGTTCCTTCGAAGACCAGGAAAAGACCGCATGGACTATGTGTGGAATTTAGAAAGTGTACAAGAAAGAACTAGTCCTTGTAACATTCACAGGGTGGTCAGAATTGAAGATTCAGAAGTACTTTGATGAATGGATGTATGTTATATGGAGAGGAAATAAGAAGACATAGGCTAAGGCACTAAGGACTATACCTTCCCGTTCGGGCATCTCCCTCCGGGTCATCCGCCGGGTGAAGTTATGTGAATGAAGTCTTTACCCCGACCTCTCAACCTAATGAAGTTCAAGAGTACACAAGATCTACCTTTGAATCTAGTCTCCAGGGCGACTAGTTTACGACGGTGGCCACGGAGGATGTCCGACATTTTATAGGGCAAACCCGTCCAGCCACTCCTGCAGTTATTCAAGACAAAGGGCCGGTATTGAAGTTAACCCAGGGGGATTAAGTGATTATTTACGAATTGGCTGGTCAATACACCCCGTCCATTCACAGTGAATTGGAGATTTCAACGGATGAGTAGTCAGACGTTGCGCCTGCATTATAAGTCAAAGAAATCCAGACCTCGGCTTTTGACGGCTTGATTCATTCACGTGATCCGACGACCTTGCAGACTAATCAACGGGAAGAACTTCTGCCTCAGTTCAGGGATGATCACCAATACCTAACCATTCAGGCTGGCACTTATTCCCATGGAGGGAATGGGGGAATGATAAACAACTTCAGGCCACCGGCGCCCGTGGCTATAAAGATGGTGTGTATGATATGAGTTGAGGGCGACTCCGATGTCGGCGGCATGGGATAGGGAAACTCAACGACCGTTGTTAAACCCTATTGATGATGATAGAGTTCTTGATAGGGTACGGTGTGTACTCGGGAATCGGTCGATTCCGTAATAGATGTGTGGCTTTGAGTGAAGATTGATATAGAGATAGTAATGAAAGAATGATATTCCAGAGTCGGCTCTACTCATACTGCCGGCCGTGCCATCTCGTTCCCGTGTGCTGACTCGTCTATTCCAAAACTAGGGACACCGCTGCTACCGATGGTTTTGTACCGACAAGGTCATGAGGACTTATTTTAAAGGAACTATGATATTATTGACGGAGTTGGTTATCTTTCAACGAGGGTCAGACCTATCTCCACGAGTCCGAAGAAAGTAAAGTTGTTGATGAAGAGGTGTACAACGATAAGGAATAGTTTCTACTCACGTACTTCCAAGTCTCCGGTGTTTCGGTTCTCCAGTTCGTTCATCTAGACATTCTTCGGGCCGACGCCGTCGTTCCCCGGACTAGAATACTTATCCGTTGCTCCGCCTATCCAAAACCGTCGGGTCGCCGTTCTTCAGCTCGCGGTTTTGTTCTGCCGTCGGCTTACCAATCTTCTACCCAATCGACCAGCCGTCTTCATGCTTCCAGAAAGGGGTTCTCACTTCTCGAGCTCTATCTGAGACCAGAAATGGATAAGGATCATTTCTACTTCTGTAGACGTTCGCTCACCTTCCAGAGAGATCGCAGTCCCTACGCAAGCCCATCCAGTGATAGTCACACGTAGAGGGACGTTCTTCTGAGAGAAGTAAAGCAAGATTGATTTATGTTGGCCGAAAAGGGATTTGTGAGGGCATACAGCCCGCGCAGCCCGTCGTTCGATCCAGGATAGGGATGGCTATGGTGCTAAGAATACCTTCTCCTCTCCGTCTAGAAGTCTATTCAACGTACGTAAGAGAAAGCCTATGACTCTTCTAGCAACTGTGTACCGAAGATCTGAGGCTCTCCTTCAGTTACTTCTCCACGTCATCGGTCAAAGTCCCATGACCGGAAAGTCTTCAGGTTCCAAGGATAGTTTGAAAAGGTCATCTTCATATGTACATACATCCAAAAGACTGTTATCGTGAGAAGAAGTCAGTGGTTCTCATCGGCGAACTGATCTAGGACGACTCGTTCCTCTGGGTGAAAAGTGAAATTGCCCCGCTTATAGTGGATCTTCAAGAAGGTCTAATGGTTGATTGATGTCTCTGATACATCTATATCAAAGCCCTAATGATAAAGTTATTACTGACCAGATGGATCGTTAAGTAAATGAAATTTCGGGGACAACACGGGGGGGGGGGCAACCCACATATACCCCCATAACACAAAAAACAAACACAAAAACCCCGTGCACCCACAACACAAAACACCCAATCTTTTGTTATGCGTGTAGTTATACACCCCCCCCCACTAACAAACCTCTACACCTCTACTACCAAAAGTAAACCTCCGCCACCCCCCCACCCACCACCACACCCACAACCTCCCACCACCAACCCAACACAACCCCACAAACCCGTACCCATAAACACCCCCCATTGTGTAGTGAAATTAAAAAGACCAAAAACACACCACCCATGAGATGGGAACGTATGTACGAAATACAAGGCTTTACAAACAAAAATAAAAACAAAAAAACCATAACACAAAAAACTATGAATATCAACCACCACAGAACCCCAACCAAGTCAAGTACTCACGCAGTAAAAGTAGGAGGATAGATAGGATAAGGGGGAGCGTAGTATATAAAGAAAGACCACAAACTACCACAAACACAACAAACCAACACAAACCCAAAAGACGGACAACCAAAAACACCCCCCACACTCACCCGCCCCCCCCGCGGTATGTTCACAAACCAAACCAAACCACGCACACAAAAAAACAAGCAACACCCACATACAAAAACAAAAAAAAAAACACACCAACAAACACAAACGTACACCAAAAAAACAAAACACAAACACACACCACAACGACATCAACGGATCACAACAAATTGCCAACTCCCGTTCGTGTTTCGTCCCTTCACCCGTTAGAGAATTGTAGGGGTGGGTAGGGGCGGTTCTGAATCACGTTAAAGGGGAGGGGAGGGAGAACCCCACACCTAATCCCCCCACCCCCACACTCACAACCCAACAACCCGACTCAGCCTTAGAACTTCCTAACGGCGCTTCGATCGCAACGACCAACGCTTAGAAGAGATATAGAGAACTCCCAACAAAAATGTTTCGCCCTCGCTTAGTGAGAAAGGATTGGCCACAATAACCCCACCCCCACCAGCAACCCGCCCTAAAAAACCCACCACCCCCCACCACGACCCCTAACTCATCCACTCCTAATAAACCCCAAAAAAAGAAAATGAAAAGGTAAATCCAGTGAAGAAGTAGAATAAGTTAAGGGCACATACAACACTCCAACCACCAAAACCAACAAACAATGCACCCAAACCACAGCAACACAAAACCCACCCCAACCACCACCACCACAGCACCGAACACTATTAACCCACCAAACCACCAGTAAGAAAGTTAAAGTTTAATAAATCACCCAAAAACGAACCACCACAACCACCACAACAACCACCCTACCTTGATCGACAACACCTCCTCCGAGAAAAAAAACAAAAATTAAAAAACAAGAAAAAGAAAAAAATAAAAAGACAAAAGCTACAACAACCGTCGCGGCGCATTCCCTGGCAGCCTGCTCAATCCCGACTTACCGGGGAAGGGACCTTCATTCTCTCCCCCCCCTCCCCAGCGCTCCTGTACCGTCTTGCCTCTCAACTACCCCCCCTCCGCGCCTGGAGAACATTCCCACTACCGGTTCGGTACGTGCCTCCACCTCCTCCCTACATGATCTTGTCCCGCTTTCCTCCCTCTCCTCCACGTTCTCTGCGTCCTGGCGACGTTGGCCGGTCTTTTGGAGCCGGCTCCATCTCCTACGATTTGCTTAGTGTCTTGGCCCCTGTATTTAGTTTTTGGCCTCTGGGAGCGGACAGGGACCCATTCTCCCCTTTCCCAGGCCCCTTCTGAATCTGTATTTATTCACAACGGGGAAGTCGTTCTCTCTCTTTATCCTTGTCTCTCTTCCCGCCCCTTCTCCTGGGGGAAGGGAAGTCACCGCCCCCATTTTCTTACCGTCTGTCTTCACCTCATAGCTCCGGGAGCACTCTACCTTTCCGTTTTTCAATGAGCGCTTTGGTTCTGTTCCTTAGCCTTTTCTTTTTATCTGGGAAAAAGCTTTGGCCCCCTAACGACTTTCTTTCCCCTATCCTTCCTCTCTCTCTATGGAGATCCTCCATACCGGGAAAAAGAAGGGATAAGCGCACCGGCCTCCGGAAATCTTCCCACCGCGGTTTTCCTCTCGCCTTTCCACCTCCTTCCCGTTCTCACGTAACTCGCTCCGCCCCTGCGGAGGGGGGCATCTTTCCGCTCTCCCTCAACCTTCCCTTCGGAACAGAAAGGGAGACGACCCCCCACCGTCACTCTTATCTCTTCCCATACCGGGACCCGTCTCCCTTATTACGGCACTCTTTCGTTTGCCCGCGGAACGGACATCGTCCCACCGGGAAATTGGAGAGAATGCGGTTTCGGGGAGGGAAAGTGTGCTTTAGCGGACCCCTTATACTTCCTCTGGGATCTCAGTTGACATACCTCCTCTCCCTAGTTCCACCTATCGAGAGGAGAGAGGGCACGCCAGGGAAGGGAAGAGCCCCATCACCCCCACAACTTATCATCATCGACCCTCCCCGCCTGCTTCGAGCCCTCTCCACAACCTCATCCAACCCCGTTCGCGGCCGGGACAAACACCTTTCGTTTATCGTCTATTCTCCCGTCGGGGCAGCACGGGATAGGCGCCCCTTGACCTCCACGCTTTTGTCTTCTGACGTCTTCTTCATCGGCGTCCTTTTTTCTTTTCCTAATTACTTTCAATGCCACCCTTTCGCCTCCTGCCTTTTATTATCGCTTCGGGAAAAGGTGTCTACGTGTCCATTGCCACAGTCACCAGGCTACCCTAGTTGCTCCTCGTCCTACTATAGGCTTCCGGAGTGTTCTTGGGAAAAAGGATATGCCACCACTAAACCCTCTCCCGCCCCACCCTACGAGACACCTCGTTTACTTAGTTATCGTCCTCTCGGCTTCCGTCCCCTGTCCAAACCCCCTACTATTCGGTACCTTTCGCTTTCCACCGCTGCTCTCCTTACCTGAATCCAACCGCCCTGGGTACGTTCTCTATGCAACGACGTTTTTCCCGGGCCCGACATTCCAGTTCAACGTCCCAGACCCACCCCCCCGGCACCAGTCCCCCCCGGTCTACGACTCTCATTACGAGTTCACCGGTCAGCTAAGTCTTTTTCACCGTCCCCGGCTTGGGGACAGGGTCAAATACCCGTTTCCCTACATCTATTAGATTAGAACACAGGCAGAGATCGGATCACAATGATCCAACGGTGTTGAGCGACAGCACACCAGAGCTGAGATCTGTCAAAGGGACTATGTGTGGTTATTCTGGGAGGGAACGATGGGGGAGTGTCGTAATGTCCGTATTATAGGGAAGGGGAGGCGGGGGGATAAAGGGGAGAGACTGCCCCGTTCCCAGGCCTCCCCCTTCTTTCGCACGCGCGTGTACTCCGCTTCTATTCCACACCCCCTGCCTTTCCCACTCACTCCCCGTTCCCCACAAATGACGCACCCGCCGTCTCGTTTCTCGGGAAGATCCCCCCTCTGCGGGCCCTTTCATATGCCCCTACCCTGTATGGGAAAGATGGGAAATGACCATTTCCCAATTCTCCCGCCGTTGCGGGCTCAGGGAAGTGTAACTTCCACTTGATTTTTCGGTGTAAAGGAAAGATCTTCCCAACCTTCTTCCCCCTCCTTCTTTCTCTCTTGTTATCGTTCCCCGGTTCGTACGCCTATTTCTCTTTCCCAAGTTAATTCCCAGAAGTATGTTGCAAAGTCTCTCTTAACCTTCTACGCATTTCAACCAAGGTTAATAAACTAAGAAGAAGGTTGTAGGTAAAAACCTTCTAACAGTTATCCCAATATCAAAATAGATGAAACTTGGTATTGGGTAGGTGGTAAGTGCAAGTAATTACCCATGCAATTGTGCATACTTATTTGTACGTGAAAATAGAAGTTGCACATGCAATTGCATATTTGCTCGATTGGGTTACTCCTTACTAACAAAAGTGTACTACCAGAGTTACCAAGTGTACAAATTGAGCAAAAGATTAGGTATGTGGATAGGGTGCAAGAAATTATGCCCAATTATTGTGTTCATCGTAATTTGTTGGCATATTAATGAGCTTATTTTGGCACATTTTGTTATGATTTTGGCTCATTACTATAAAAGGGAAACTATCTACAAGATCCCAATATCTGAATATGAGGAAACATGGTATGCGGGTAGTAGGAAAGCAAGCAATGACTTGTACTGGTGTCATCAAATTGTGCAAGTAATGAGCTCATTTGCATTATTTGCTCTGATTGACACTTTAATAAAAAACGGGGAAACAATACGAGGATCTCAATATCGCATATAATGAAAGTGGGTATGTAGTAGTTGTGGGAGCAAACACAGTGCACTGGATTATCATTATTTGGAGCATAATAATGAGTTTAAATGTGTATTTGCTCTGATTGTTTCATTACTACAAAAGTGCAACTCTACCAGATCCAAAATTACATTTCATGAACGTGGTATCTGTGGGTAGTGGTGGGTGCAAATAATACCAATGCACCGTATCATTACTATTTGTACATATTAATGGAGTCATTTGCATATTTGCTCATCGGCAGAGATCTTACTAGATGTTTTTTTTAACTTACAGTATTTTCATTCATGTTGTACAACCAAGTTGATACCTAATGATTCAGCCTGCTTAGTGGAAATTGATCAAGTTGTAAATCTTGTAAAATGTGTTCTAGAAAAATAAACGGAATCGTGAACTATTTAAACAATTGGATAGTTTCTAGAGGTCTTTTAATAAATTGACCCAAATTTATCAATGTTTTTCTTCAAAGAACTCTGAAGTATGTACTCAGTGTACATTCTTACAATTGTCCACTAATAATACTGAATGAATATCAGGTTATTAAAAAACAACAATATACAATGTGGTGTTGAGTAAAGTATATTATAGATGTTGTCAAAGCACAATGATTGTATTTTCTTATAAGATGGGCCCACATCCTCCTCTCTAGTCAGAGTTCATCACAAAAAATTTCGTAACTGCGACCAAGTCAGGTCGTGGTGTTTCCCTAAATTTACCCATTTTTTGGCCCAAAAATAAGGGAAAATATAAAAAAAAGAACATTTTTTAACAAAACTATGCCATTTTGTAAAGAAGTTGTGTGAAAGCCATATACTTAATAGGCTCATTATAATATTTTCATAAAACTTGTATTGGTTTTCCTTCATGCGTTTTAAACTCTCGTCCTAAACATTGAGATTGGTGTTTTCAAAACATCAATATTTTAATGTAAAGTAGTTGATTTTTCACTCTCTCATACGAGATGTCTGGAAACACTGTTGATTTTTTAGCCTATTTCCATTGAATGTCGTGGTTTAGGGGGTCTGACATATCAGTATGGTTCAATTCAACTGACCCCCTTCTCCTAGATGTTGAAATATTGCATGGTGTTTCTCGTCGATTAACTCTTAATATGTGCATTATTAGGCGCTTTAAGCTGCTTTAAAGCCACAAAGCCACCTAGAACGAGATTTATTACCAACACTGTGCAAAGGGTGTTAAAACTGTCGGACATTGTGGATATATGTAAATTAGGATCTTCCGTTGATTAAAATACTTAGGAATCTTACTATAATTTAGGGACCTTATAGAAAGCGTTGTGGTAAACAAAAATCGCATAATGTTTTGGAGGTTCACCCCAAAATGTGAATTGATTTACCACGAATCAAAGTAGTGGGTTAGTGTTTGAATGTTTCTGTGGTAGTGTCTTCCTCAGATATTACTGCATAACACAAAGAGGGCGTCTATGTAAAAATGTGGACATCATAAGTACATATCTTTACTTCAAAGTATAAATCAAGCCTTCAAAGTTCAAAATCGAATGTCCACCTTTTATATATTTCACAGATTCCAGAAAAACATAGTGAAAGTATACAAACCCATGTGAAGCTAAAAAAAACTTTTAAAAAAGTACAAATGCGAGAAAAAATAGTTTGAGTTGCAGTTTAGTACAGACGTCAATGCAGATTTATATTTTCTTTCATGATCAATGGTAAAAAAAATTATATCATTTTAGTGTTCTAAAATCCTTGTGTTTAGAAGAATTACTCTGCAAGGATCATAAATAAACATAACACAATTTTGCATATTTTTTACACGTGGATGGGAGTCAAACGTTGATTGACGTCATTCAGTAATTTTGGACCAATAGACGGACTTAGGTTGTACATACTTTGAAAGCAAACATAGATTTCCTTAATCAGAACATCGCCAAATTGTATATGAGAAGTGTTAAAAATGTGAAGAATAAATTCGAATAAATAAAATATGTGCCTTATAGAGAAAAGTTTAAGTACGTATTTTAGCCTCGGATAAAACAGGAAATACGTTGTGAGAAAATTGCAATTGAAAACTCTATTTTGCACATGTGTTCATAGGGAAAAATGAAATTAAAAGTTCTCTAACACAAAATTATAAATATCATATAGCTTCCAAATAAAGTGAATAGGGAGAGCTTGTGGAAGACTCTATTCAAATATGCAAAAAAAAATATTAAAAAGGTAAAATTTTCAAAAAACAATTTTTCCCCCCCAAAGTTGATGACGTCATCTTATGCGTAAGATCTATTTGTTTTTGCAAGTGTATCAACACGTAGCGAATTTACGAACTCTGTGGGATTCGTATAGTCCTGAGGTTTAGAAGACAGTTATTTAGTCTTGGCAAAAAGTCTTTTCGAGGTAACCTCCATACTTTTCTACAGTGCTTGGAGCCCTGACTAGAAAGTAGCCTGCCTTGCAAGTCACTCAAACCAGTACATTGAAGAAATGCTATTTACTGGCAACTTTTTTTATTGACACTTTTTTTTATTAATGAGGGGGGTGTACTTGTTGGTATGCGTGATTGGGTTAAAGTTAACATTTCTTAATTGTTTTTCACAGGAGGGGGCAGAAAGAGCGCCCACGTCATTTGCATTTGGGATTTGTGTTGTTGAATGAAACTGGATTTATATGTTCATCACCTTAAGGATAGCATGTTGGTGGGAAACTGAGAACGTTGTGATACCTGTACATACCTGTATACATCGACATGAAAAGGGGCGTAAATGTCAATTGACAACTAAATCTTCGGCACCAGAAAAGGGGATTTAGGGGGGAGGGTACAAAAAATCTAGAATGACCGGTGGTAGATAAGACGAGGGTAAGTAGACTAGGATGTGTTTTTTAAATGTTTACCTTTCAACTTTATATTTATACTGGAAAGAGATATCAAAAGAAAGCAAAATAATCCATTAAAAATCTGAATAATGAATTAACTAAACGGTTACAGAGATCTGGGTAACATAAGGTGCAGAAAGTCAGAGATTGTGATTTCACCTTTGGTAATAAAAAATTATAAAAGGGTCAAGTTTTGAGGTTATATTATTATCGATAATCCGTTTTAGATTTGCCACAGGGTAGCAGCATTCGATACGAATTATTTAGATGTAATTGCAACTTTATTCCGAAAAACATGAACAAGATTCATCGAGATGGAGATTAAATCGATTGTTTGCAAGTTATGGGATTTTGAAAATGGTCAAAAGTATGGCCATTATCTAAACTACGCTGGAAATTTATAGCCCATACAACGTAAGGGAGAAGTGTAAGGCAAAACAAAATACAACAAAAATATTTATAGGCACGCCCGGGGTGTTAATTAGAGTGGTTTATTAAGAGTCAAGTGTTTAGTGAGTTACCTGAAAGGGTAATTCCGTGTCTTAAAGTTGGGTTACCGGATCATGCTCCCAATGTTTCATATGGTGTTTCTCATACATGGACCCTATCACAAAAACCATTGATTACAAATGTTGAGTTAAATCAGTCCAGCCTTCTGAAGAGTAGAAGCAAAAATGTGTGCTACATTGGCCTATAGGACAGTTTGGTGTTAATTAATGTGGTCGACCACTGGGAGACCATTTTTGTTCAAACATCAAAAGAAACAAGTTCTGTGCCTTAAAAATCGTGTTGAGTGAGAAATATACAAGTTTTCTCTGATACCAAAAATCTCAATGTTGATGGAGTAATTAAAGGGACAAGGTTTTGATCAGGTCACCCACCAATAAACAATGCACTCTAAATATTCCCCTCCATTAAATATGTGTTGTTCCATTTTATATGGGGTAAAAATATAATATCTGAACATATAAGGCACTCAATTACTGTACTGGGGAATAGGTGTAGTATTAATTCAAAAAATCAAATACTGACGTGAAATAATGAGTGAAAGGGAAGGGATGACATTATTTTAAGGAATGGAGGTTGATTTTAAAAGGTTGCTTACTTTTCGCCAGTGTAGGGCGCGCTTTTTTATCATCGTAAGGGATGCTATTTATAGGGTGGATGACACAAGCCCTACTGACTTGTCTCATTAGTGAAATTGGACGTGAGCTTCACTGGGCATGCCATTAGCTCAGCATTTTACAGACGACCGTCAGCTGTCTGTTCGTTTCCTGATGGGATCTTTTCATTCACGTGCAAACGTTACTCACGTTTTTTCCCCGGCTTGCTAAACCGTCGAATTGATTAGTAAATGCAATTGACCATAATTGACTGTTCCGCTCCTTCATACAAAAACAAAATACACAGGTAGGATACAGGGTGAGCCCAAGTATGGAGGGGGTGCACACCCCCCCCCTTTTTGGAGAGAAGTTACCAACATGCCTAGCTCAACACAGGAATATCACAGAAGGACACTTGATTTTCTTACAAAAATGAGTACCAACATGCATAGCATTACGGTCACAATGACCGCATAAAGTTCGCATGTCAGCAAATGCCAATCTCCATTGACACACAGTGGTTCGAAAGGGGGGAAAATTATATTTCCGCCCAAAGGTTGGAAAATCAGATTTTCATGCGGTTTGAGGTTGGATTAGACTCTACTGATGGGAAATGGACGCGCTTTTATATTAATCAGAAGATTTTAGTGCTCTAATAAGGTGTTTGAGTCGCTAAATTGCGAATATCAATTTCCACCCTATATGCAGTATTTTCGTACTTTCCCAACATATGACGTCATACTGACGTTATAACGGGGATGTTAGTACTTATTTTTGGTACCAATGGGGAAAGAAAAAACTCTAAGCATCCTTGTGGTACCAATGTACAGGAATCTGATTTTCAGTAACGAAAATCACTGGGTGGGGTAACCACACCCTCCCCTCGGGAGTTTTGTTACAAAACTGGCTCAGGTAGGCTAGGTTTAAACACCTAATTTGAGGCTCCATTCACCTGGCCCTATGTTTCCATTCTTCCACTAGCAAGTTCAATAAGTTCAACTCAGGCATAAGCGCCTTTTTCAGTCTGTCAGGCTTTTTTTTTTCATTTTCAAAAATTTCATATTAGTTTTGTACAGGTAGATTAAAACACTATTACTATACTACTAAAGTAATTTCAAGTCACAACAGGCAACAACATCAGAATATGTTCTGTAATTGTGCCCAAGAATTAGTCCATAGAAAAAGTGAGGTTTGACCTGGACAAAAAACAATATTTGCTATCAAAGGTTTTTTTGCACAAGCATTTGAGTTAAGGAAACCAAATGATATACTAAAAGTCCGGGGAAATCCGAGTTGCAGAAATATGCCAAATTGCAAAAACCGTCAAAATGGCAGCCATTTTGATAGAATTTTTGTTAATATCTCGAGTTCTGAGATTCGTTAGACTGATAAGTCGGTCTCTATACCCATGTTTTCAAGGTCTGCGAACACAATTATGACAGGTCCTAATAGCATAGGACATTTGGTCAGGTTTATTTGAATAAATCCAAATGGGCCGCCATTTTGAGAGATTTGTCCACATCTCGAAATATGAGTCACAAAGAGTTACAAAGGAAGTCTATTAATATTGTGTCTATTCTAGTCAACAAATTATGTAATAAATTATTGCAATGTGAATTGTATAATTTTGAATGATGAGACACCTGCTTCCTAATAGCATAAAATCAAAATGGACAAGACAAGCAAAGCCAAAGGTAATAATTATGACAAATAATGAATACGTCAAAGATGCATGGCTATTTTAAATTGCAATAGTTATGGCACCAATAGTGGAAGACTAAACATAAAACTGAACAATATATGTCCCATTTCATATGCCAGTCTTAACATGAGAATCATCTCCTGATTCAGGATCAAGTTCCGACTGTGCAGAATTGGCACATGTGATACCGTTAATTTTAAAGGTTGATGATCCTATTTAAGTATTAAGTTTCATGCTTGACAGAATGGCCTCAACCCCCAAACCCCATCTGTAATAGTTTGCCGCTGATGTTTCAAACCATTTTGATATGGAGAGATGAAAATGTGATGTTGTAATCACATAGAGTACTGTGTAAACTCAATTTATTTCGCTCAAAACATCCAAACCAAATATCCTTTAGCCCTTAGATGCGTAAAGGAGAAAAATTTTAGTAGCTTTCTACATAGACCAAACTTTTGACCATTCCGGTAAAATCTTGGGTTCTGTGGATGAGGATATTAGCCATCAGGCCATGTTCTCCTTAATTTAATCTAAGATTTCAAGCTTATCATAATTCCGGTATGCTTAATCTTCATCGTCTAATAAGGTTATTTTTGGTAAAATGTCTAAAAAGCGGGGGGGGGGGTTGATTGTAACCCCAATAGGACCCCCTTTGAACTTGGTTTGGTGCAGCAATGGATTAGCTATGTGATTTATATCCAGTGGATAACCAAAATAAACCAAAAATTGCCCAGCATCTTGCTCTTTGTGGGAGCGTTCACAAATGCATCGGCGCCTTGAAAATGGGTGCATGAAACTCAGTTTTCGTGTACAAAGCGTTTAGGACAATGTGGTGGATTTGGGGGTCAAATATAGAAAGAAAAACCTCATATTAAATAACAAATAAAAATGAAGTTTGTATATAACATGAAAACTGTTTTTAAAGAGGCAAATATGGGTATCAAGACATAGGTAAAGTATAGGAGTTCACCAATCCCCCCAACTTGGCGGCTTACTCTAGCTTCCCCGGGTAAGGTGGTGGTCCGAATGTTTTTTCAATAATATGAGCTCAAAGGAGATAAAAATACCTAAAATCATTGGCGACACAATCACACAATTTTGGACACCAGGAGAAAAACTCCCGATGGAGTGCAAACACACCCCAATTCCTCCCATAGCATTGTTAAAATATAAATCTTAAAATATGGTATTAATTTTCAAAATTAAAAGGACACAATTAGTTTGCGACATATGCTTAAACTCTGTGGGCATATGGTTGAGTTCCTTAAGTGTGCATATTTAAGCAAAAAAACAACGTGTTAAATGTCTTTGTCCACACATCCCGATAGTCTTTTTAACAATGTTGGGTGTCTAACCGGTTGGGAGGGTTATGGTTTGGTACAGGATGATTACATATAAGGGAAAAAAAAACATGGAGCGATATATGCGTGTCCCAAAAAAAACCGCAACATTGGTGTCAGAGCCGCAATAAGTTTTAAACAAAACTAAACACCATGATTACTTGTTCTTTTATTGTAATGTAGATAGCAGTTGTAGCTAACATCCTGAAAATTCATAGTGATAAGATTTCAATAGTTTTTAAAGGTATGACCCCAACATCAAGTAACCCGCAGGACCCATTGGCAAAAATGAGGAGTGGTAATCACACGTATGGCATGAGAAAAGAACAGATGAACAAATACAATCATTGAGGCAATACAACATTTACTTGCCCAAATATCTTGCAGAACAAACTTTTACTGGATCAACTAACTGCATTACATATTCTTATTTAAATTGATATATGATTTAAACTATTTAATTTATTAGTGATGGAAACACGTTTCAAGACGATATAAACCTATGACTAAGTCATAGACAACACTCCACATACATATAAAATGATAAATACGTTTGTGCTTAAAATGGCTTGTTATGAAAATGTACATTTCATTATGCAAGTAAACATTATGTTTTCAACAGAAAACTGTCCATACATATAAGTATATTCCTTCTGTATTATATTTTGGTTAAGATAACTCTGTGTGCTGTCACAAAAATGATGATGAATGATAGCTCTTTATCAACAATGCCATTTCGACCAATGCGTAAGGGTTTGTTGATCATACATTTCCGAATTACCTCTTTAAGTGTGTATAAATGCATGTTTATTAGTTGTTATTACAAATGGGATAAACATTAATATTAGTTTATCTGTATGCAGTAGCTGTCTTTAAAAAAAAGGGAAATGATGGTTGGAATTAGAGATTCATATTGGTGGATCTTGGGTGCAAAAACGTACTCTTCTTAAAAACGAAAGAGTGAAAAAGTACTCTAAAAGAGTGAAATCTCACTCCAAAAAAGTGCCATCTGAGTGACGCATCTTTTAGAGTGAGATCCACTCCAAATAACGAGTGAATCAAAATAACTATAGGACAAAAGAGTGAAACTGATAACTTCCTTTTAGAGTTGAATAGTAGACTCTTATAGAGTTGTGATTCTTTGGGAATTTTGTTTGTGGTGAGTAATGGATGTGTAGGTCATAATTCATAGCATCGTGTACATGATTGAATATTGTGGCGCATCTTTGGCATGATTCAGTGAGCAATGCATGATTGGGGCATGCATGACGTGTATAATCACTCGTAGCATGCCCGTGATCATGCATGATTGGTGGTTTCGTACAGTGTAAGCTAGCCTGGCCGTGAGCCGGCGCAGACACCCGTATGTACGAGTGATAATACATTAAATAACATTTATGCTTTCTCCACACTTTTGTCTGTAAATGACTCTGAACTGTGACCGGACACATACGTAATATATACTCACCCGTGAGATATCTATGATTTCTTCACTAATTTTTCCAACTTCGTTCAAACCGTTTGTCTGACAGGCGTCTCACTAAATCGTACCCCTGTTGTTCGGAAAATAATTTTTTCCGCGAATTTGCGGGCGTTTCTGATTGTAGCTTTAGTTCACTCCGAAAAACAGTGAGCATTTTCTGCACTATTTTTTTAGAGCTAAAAATCCGGTCGATAAGAGTTTCGGAGGGGGGGGGTGGTGTCTTCACTCCGAATGACGTAGTGGCATTTTGAGCCACTCTGCAAGAGAGTGGGCTCTGTTAACCGCGAGTGAGGGTGTCGGGTTGATTTTCTCGCGCATTTAGAGTTAAAAGCCACTCGATTAGGTTATTTAAAATAAGTCGAAATTCAGAGTGAGTTTTACTCTTTCATTTTTTAAGGAGTACAGTGCCGTATTTTAGTTAATAAGCGCTTCAATTTGGTTTTAATGGGTCTCTGCAGGTAACTTGATTTCTGGGGTCATATCTTGAAAAAATATTTGTCTCTACTTTTATGAAACATTTTCAGGACTATTAGCTAACAGTCCCACTTTACCTTACAACAAAGAATAAGTAAGTCACATGCTTTTGTAAAACTTATGGGCCTGTCACCAAGTGTTGCATTTTTTTATGGGGGGGGGACACACGGGATACATCATCTTTCAAAAAATATATTCACCTTAAACAAATTATCTCAGGGGTAATTATTTTGGCTGATATATGTTCTACCTACTGCAATGGAAAAAAAAAATTGAAATGTCAACAATTGAGCACAAATTTCACGTTTTTTTTATATATTTTTGGAAAATTTGAACAGTCTCATTTGACAAGTTTAAAGTTGTAAGTAGCAAATAATGTTTCACTAATTGGGGCATTTGGTTTTAGAAGTTGTCCTTTTCCGTCAAAAAAAGTCTTTTCTGAATTCAGTCTGAAATGTATAGTTTATACAAAGTGAAAAAAATAATCTTCTGAAAAACCCTCGGTATGTGCTTTAACCCTCATAATAAAAAATTTGTTTACTATCCTCGTACACATCATTAAAGATAGGAAAGTCAGGCCTTCCATCAAACCTATCCAAAAAAATGAGGGACAAGAGTAGCATTCGACACCCTCGAAGGGATAGAGTGCAAGAAGGCCCGATAAATCACAAAAAAAATAAAACCAATAAAAGATTTGGTGATCAGTTTAAAGTTGTTCAAACATATAAACGAACATTGCATGGGACTACAGCTGTATAACTAGGACGTATCGGAATAATAGACAGCAGCGAATATCAGGAAACTACTAACGCATGAAAAAGCTTTGCCTGGATCTTAGAGACAGTGAGGAGAATATTCATATTCCGAGCTGTCAGAAAGATTTCAGTAATTCCTTACTTTTTGCAAATTGAAAGGACACGGCTACCAATCGCAAAGGCCTGTAAAATGAGCAAAAGGGGTTTTAGTCACCCTTCGATTGTGTCATTTTTCGTGTGTAGAACGTCTTAAATGTTCTTTTATTTTGGAGGAAAAAAACTGATCAAGAAGTTTGATATGCACAAAATATTTTAATAGATAATTGTAGCAGTGGATGTACTGTGTCTTTAAAATGGTAAACTTACTAATCATGTTCTTTGATAACATAAGGAATGGAAAACAAGAACAAATTTCAACATATCTCATTTAGAAAAGTCAACAAAAGGCAGCCATATTGGATTTTGCAAATAAGGCCTAAAACCACCTCCTTTATATTGCTTTAGTGTTATTATTGAGTTAGTAGACACCCAAAAACAGGGTAGAGACACCAACATTGCATCTCTACGACCCTTGGATCATGAGTTATGGGCAAAAGTCCTTTGAAATGCGGCCATTTGAATTTTTGCAAATTAGAATATTTCTGCAACCCGGATATTATAGAACTTTTAGTATGTATTTTGGATACTTCAAAGAAAATGCATTGTTGAAGAAAAACCTTTGATAGCAATTAGTTCTAGGTTACACCAAAAATGTTCATTATCTTCTGGCCTAATGGTCCTGCATGCCCTTCTGTGAATGGATTCTAACTGTAAGGTGTTTGAGTCCGCTGAAAATGACGAAAATATCAATTTCCACATTATATTCCAGTATTTTGTTACTTTCTCAACATATGACGTATGGTGAGTCATAATGGGGATTGTGAGTACTATTGTGGTCCCAATAGAAAGAACCTATCAGGTGGTACCAAATTACAGGAATAGGGTGTACAGTAAAGAAAATCACAGGGGGGGGGGGTTAACCACCCCCCTTAGGTGAGTTTGTTACATAAAAATGGAGAAGGGAGAAGAGGTGTTGAGGGGGAAGTGCAGGGTTGCGACGCTGGGTTAAGGATCTTACTGACGTCGCAAATCCTCTCGTCGTGGTTCCTTTTAGTGGATTCTTTATAACCCCGCTGCAAAACAGTGCAATTTTCCAATAACGTCATTTAGATTTTTTTTTTTTTTAAAATATTCGTGACCAGGCTTAGCCCCATTTTAGTCAAGTATTGTGTTGTGTGCTCGTTCGACTATATGCGTAAGAGGGAAGAAACCAGAAAGGTAAGTAGGGTGTAGAGGAAAGAAAGGGAAGGGGGGGGAGGGTAGTTTTGGTTTTAGGACATGCCAAACCTAACAGCAACAGCAAATTCAAAATGGTGTATCATTAATTTCCGGGTGCTAGTCTGGTTTTCAACGACGTAACGGGTAGAGCAGGCAGATCTTTAAGGTGATCAATTATAGAAAGGTTTGACTTCCTTATTCCAACTCTGGTTGTTACACACAGACTTTGGACTCTAAAGTATAGGCTATGGTACGAATATTTAATTCTAAATGTTACCGTTGTTTGGCAATTACTGTCTTTTTGCCAGCGGGGTTATGTTTCCACTAATCCCATCCAGGACGGATTTTAAAGTCAATATTTTTTCTTAATTATCATGATATTAATAAGATCTTTGAACAAATAGGTTTAAGAGATGACTTTTTAATTACACTGGGACCGAGATGATATAGTAAAATGCACGTAGCAGTTCCCCAAATTACGTTTAGAAAATCCCCCAATGCCAAATCGAGCAGATCGTGCCTACCCCCCTTGAGATATTAAGGACTAGGCACTCGGGTTTTTTAACGTCCGGAAGTATGTCGGTCTGATTGACTGTTAGGTTGGAGTCCCCGCCCCCGGCCATATGCTATGATACAGGACATGGCGTTGGTGACGAAATGGATTCGTTTGAGAACATAAATGAGACTAAGTATTATTTTTGTTAATTCTAGTTTGTTTCAGGCATAGACCCTACTCTCTTAAAATGAAAAGAGTGAAAAAATCAACTCTGAATTCGAGTATTTTTAAATTAACTCTGAATTACGAGTGGCTTTTAGCTCTAAAAGAGCGAGATGTGAGGACGAGAGCGGGGGGGAAAATGCAACCACGACCCCTTCAGTCGCGGTTAACCGAGCTGACTCTGTTACCGAGTGGCTCAAAGTGCCACTCTTCTTCGGAGTGAAGCCTACTCTGAACTCTTATCGACCGTATTTTTAGCTCTAAAGAGTGAGAAAATGCTCACTCTTTTTAGGAAGTGAACTAATAGCCATCCAGAAGAAACGCTCGAACAAATCGCGGATTATTTTCGAACAACATGGAGGGACAGGTGAAGATTTTTAAGGTGAGACGTAAGAAAAACGGTCTGGAAAGAAGTTGGGTTGATAAGATTAGTGACAGAAAATAATATGATTATCGTCACGGGTGAGTATATTGTATGTGTCGGTCACAGGTCATAGAATTTAAAGACAAAGTGTGGAGAAGCAGTGGAATGTTATTTAATGCCCTCAACAAAGGAGACCCCGGGCTGATGAAATTGCTCCTAAATTCATGAAAGATGGAGCTTACCAACTCACTCCTTTGGTTACACACATGTGAAATATCAGATAGTCACCAGCACTGTTCCGAATGATATGAAGTCTGCCAAAGTCATCCCTTTGTTTTAAAAAGACAGCAGGGCTTGATGTAGGGAATTACCGCCCCGGTAGCATTTTGAAGTGTGTTTCTAAAATTTTAGGAAAAATGTGTTACCTTCAGGTTGAGGATTATCTTAGTTCTGCAAATTTACTTTATCAATCCCATCGGATTTCGTTCAGGTTATTCCACTGAAAACATGTCTGATTTTTCTTACAGATTATATCAGACAGCAAATCTCCATGGTAAATGTGGGCATGCTTTTGCGTGACGTGCAAAAGCTTTGACCGCGTGAACAGCAAGCCTTTGTCAAAAACTTGAGGCTTTGGGGAATGACCCAAGTTGGTTCAAATCTAGTTATCCAACAGGACAGCAGCTGGTGTGCATCGATGGTGTAATTCCGGTTGATAGGACGCTTCTGTGGCGATGCCACAAGGGAGATTGTTGGGCCCATGCTTACTTATGTTATTGCGCCAATGCACAGGGAAACTTCGGTGCACAACAGGCTGCTTCTGTATGCGAATGATAGTGTGATTATTTCATCTCACATAGTGATGCCCGAGGTATTTCTCGTTAGTCTAAGTCAGATTTTAGATCATGCCAACAAGTGGCTAATATCCATACATCACTTCATGTTGGGAAGACAGAATGCATTTTATTGGAACCAGAACAAAAGTTGGTCGGATACGGATTTAGTCAT
>JAMKCH010081939.1:0-17229 GCA_023653785.1 Ophioderma brevispina
ATTATTTTTTACCTTCTTCTCGGCAGTCCTGGCCTCTTTTCATGACGATTTTTGTGTCAAGCTGGGTCTCCTCTATCGATGTATATGAAGTAGCGAAACTACCAATCTTACTTACAACTTGCCAGGGTTTATTTGGACCTTTACCCTGTCACTTGTATAAGATCCGTAAGTTCACCACAAAGCTCAAATTACACCTACACGAGGCCTAGTAAAAATAACCTCACCACTCCCACCGCCATGGCTGTTCACTGCACGCAGTCGTCCCACAGCGACAAGCATGTAACTTGTATCATATGTCTTCGCTGTCCTGCTCCCCATTTCATACATATCGGCAAACTTTGGGTTTCTAGGTCCCTGATATTGTAGATTCGTGAATAAATATATTTCCAAGATTCCAAAATGTGAAATTTATACGAAAAATCGAACGTTTTTCTTTTCTAACATCGGATTCTTGATAAATTTCACACTTCTCACTAAGAAAAATCTATAGCGAGTTGTGAATTACTTGTACTCGGTACGGAGCGCGTATCATGCTTATAGACTTGATCCAAATCTTGGACTTGGCATGATCAGTTTGTAGAGATACCATATATTTTAATTAGGTCTTTTGGGGTTTTGGTGGGAAGATTTTTCCAAAGGTATGGTATATCATTCTTGAAACGAAAAAAGAAGTTTCGAAAAAAATCTAGAAAAAAATATATTAGGAAGTCTCATGGGGTGCGTGACGGTATTTTTAAGTCCTGGCCCGTCCTAATAGCCCATCCCCCAGAAGCCCCAGATTTTACCGGAAGTGGTTCAACATTTTGAATCATAATAAGCTACTATTTTTCTCATTTACCCTGTGAAATCTTAGAGCCAAAGAATGTTTGGTTTTTGGGACGTTAGGGGTGAAAATGTGCCCAATTCTGGTCGACCAATATAATTTTACAAGTACTTATTGTGCTTACAAAATCACGTTGTTTAGCTCTCTCGCATCACAACGGATTGAAAATATCGGGCGCGAAACTTTACCAAGATGGGGTGTTGGATTGAAGGCCACATCTATCAAGAATGGACAACTTCTATCCTTAAATCGCGGGCCATCTCCCTAACAGTACAATCGACTCCAACTTATGAAATGCACTCGTTTTTAGGCCAAATTCGTTCTGATTTCAAAGGTCACGCTGTAGCTTTTCATGAATATTAATTTGGATATTCAATCTGGGGTACTTCTGACCCAAAGTCCCCGGGTTAAGTTTTACTAACATGTTTTCAGTGTGTCCTTTGGCTAAAACCTAATACTTCCATGCTTGTAGTTGTGAATGACAAGATTTTATGGATGTACCGATCCTACGTATATCGGTATCGTACCGATCTTAGTCGGATCGTTATCCGTTGATCGGAAAATCTCCCCTTGTACCGATCGATTTGATGACCGTATATGCCATGGCATTCAAGCACAGTAACTATAAAACATTGCTGCGTTCAAACCAGATAACTATTAAGTTGTCACTAAGAAACCTCCTCCACTTTAAATGTCTAAAAACTCATTTTCTTCTTATGCAAACTGCATATGGTGGTTTTACAAGACATACACTTTTATCATGGGTATATGCCTTTTTTGTTCAGAAAATATCTTGTCTGAATAGCGAGTACAGCAAGAGGGACTTCCTGTCATGTATAGTGTGTATTATGATATGGAAAATTCCTTACACGGTCATTCAAAAAATATATCGGATCGGTAATCGTGCAGAATCGGTTTTAGCGAAAATATCGGTTCCCGCCGATACCATAAAACGTAATCGGACATCAACTAACAATTTGATATAAGAAGTTCTATTTCTTTCGTTCACAGGTTTATTAGGCCAAGAAAAAATACAAGTCAGAAACCGCGTGCATTTTGGTTAAAATTGTTTTTGACAGCATATTTTTTTAGGTCTTATCCTTGAACTTGTTTTTTAAAAATTTCAGAAAAAAAAAACCACCATTTCCATTACATTTTTCCTAATAAAAAAAAAACACACATTTGTGCTTATATCACATTTTTCATTCAACATTTCTTTGGGAGACACAATTGTTTTTTTTTTTTTTTTGGCCTACAGACCTGACCTACACTCTCTCTTCTTTGTGTATATGCAATTTTCTGTGTATTTCTGTTTCATCAGGGGTATGGCAACTGATGCAAACGTGGAAACTTTGGAAACCACATTCCCAGGAAATTTTTTTATTTGGAGGGAGATTTTTTGTAATTGGAAGGCAATTGTGCCTTTTTTACACAAAAACGTGTAATTTTGGAACAATTGAGACAAGCTGGCTTCCCAGAAAAAAAACATTTTTTCATGCCCTGAGCGGGGGGAAAATATTACACCCTCATAATTCCAAGTTGTGCTTGTTGTTTTTTTAATGATTTTCCCAAGTTATATGAAAATCAAAACAAGTGTTAATTTTTACCTTTTGATTTTGTCTTGTGATTTCCAGGCATCCCAATGTGTTAATCCTAACAACATCAAATGTAACTGAAGCAATAGACCTTGCATTTGTAGACAGAGCTGACATCAAACAATACATTGGCCCTCCATCACCGGCAGCCATCTTCAAGATCTACCACTCCTGTCTTAATGAACTCATGAGGGTAGGGAATTTTTTGTAAAGATAACAACTTTCTGTGACTTGCATTGTTATCATTTTCTTGAAGTGATAATTTCAGTTTAGGGGTGTGCACTGTTATTTCAGCATACCGTGTTATGGGAATCACTGATTTTGATTAAAAGTGAACACTTTAGGGAAGTTATGTAGCTATAGTATGACAGTCTGAAAGTTTGATAGTTTGAAAGTCTCATTTTATTATGACAAAACGAGAATAAAACAAAAAAATATTAACGGCGATACACTTTTGACAACTAATGTCTCATATGAATGTGCACTTGATATTTGTAACCTAGCCTGGATCTCTTGTCTACTCGGAGGGAGACGCATTCCTTGCATTTTGCCCGTTCTCTTCCTCAATCTGAGCGTACCAGGGACTTGCTTCCTCTACGTAGAGTGGAGATCCACTGCAGACAATTGAGAAATAGCACCCACATCACCCAATTACGTGCTCGCACTGACAAATTTGCTAAGAGCCCCATTCCATACTACATCAATTTGCTTAATTCCTCATAATTCCTTGGGGTTTTGGCTGCCTTTTCTTTTCTGCATTCATTGCCTTGGTGTTTTTTTCCCAACTGTCTATTTATGTTATTATGATATGTTATATATTATAATATGCTATATTTATTATTGTTACTATTTGCTTAGTTTTTTGTTGTCTCACGCATTCGGCTCGAGCCGCGATTTAATGCGATTTTAAAATAATGCTAATGCTAAAATTTGGAGTATTTATTCCACAACTACATCCTTTGTAAATTTTTATGCATTTCCATTGCGGGCAAATCTGATTTTGTTCCATAAAAATCTATTTTCAATGTCTTTCTCTTGAACAATGGCTGGATTTTTCAGATTTTTGAGGAGTAATGGCTCAACGTATGTCCCTACTATATTCAGTTTGTCAAAAATTGTGTCGCCATTGCTTTAAAGGCTCTAAAAATAAGAACCGTTGTGCAGGGTCAAACAGCTGTGATACCCATGTAATGGGCCTTAATGCGTAGAGTAAGTTTGCCTTCAGAAGGCTATATCCTCTTCTCCCAACTAGGAAATACAATTCTTACGTAATCATTAATAAATTTTGTTGGTAGAGGAAAAGAAGATGAGGGGGGTGGAAGAGTGAGGAAGGAATTAGGGGGGTAGGCAAGGAGATATTTTGGGTATAGCGTTGGGGAAATGGTTTCTAATTCCAGGGCGCAAAGGTGAAGCGGTCGGCCCGTGCACGCGAGATGCTAAGGGATATCTGAAAAGGGGCATTTTTTTCGTGATCCCAACCTTGTCCCCCAACTTTGATAAAAATGGTGAGATTTTATATCATGTGGTCCTGGTAGACTTAGTAATTTATGTATACCAAATCCCCCCCTAACTGCAAATTCAGTCGGTAACTGTGAACAATTTGCAATTTTGTATTTTTCCTGTTTGTAAGTGGACAAATTACAAGCACAGTGGCTATGGGACTGGGGAAAACCAATTGCTCTAACAAACACGCAAGGTCGGAATCACTCAATTATGTGAGTAGCTTTGCTCAAGGATATCTATTGAACCCATGAATAAACAGAAGGTGGCTGGAATCACAAAATTCATCCTTTAAAGTAATCCATATCCTACTATTCTGTATAACTCAAGCTTTGATATAGAATAGAAATTTCTTAATTTTTTTTTTCCTGTAATTGTGGCACATGCCCCTATATCGCAAGTTCACTATTTCCAAGTAAACAATCTGGGAAAGCATTTTGAGGTCAACAAGGCTACACAATAGCCTTTTTTTTATTAGGATGTGTTAACCCTCCAAATCACAGTGTTCTGCCAAGAGAAAGTTTGGGGAAAAAATCCAGGAAGTTGTCTTTTCTTGATTAAACGTAACAAATTTGTTACAGAATTTCCATATGTGGGCTGCTATCTACCACATATGGTAGTTTAGGTGAATTTAAGGTTCAGCCCCCCCCAAAAAAAATCATTTTCCATTTTAAAAAGTTAGTTATGGGTGGATAGTACACTTGGGCTGCTAGCTGAAAGGAGTTTAACTTTAGTCCTGGGTTTTACAACAGGGTTAGTCCTACATGGTGAACTTTTTCCTTCCAAGATACAAAAACTCTAAAATGTGCTGTAACTCAGGTGATAATTCCTCATGTGATGGGCCGAATGGCCCATTCCCATGAGGATTTCCACCATACAATTAACTTTCACAGTATTTTGAAAAATGTAGGACTAACCACCCTGGTTTAACCCAGGTCTAAAGTTAACCCCGTTCAAAAATACCAGCCCTCTGTGATACACTTCGCTCCTCAATAGCTACCCTCCTCCGCTGACTTACTTTGCACATTTGTCTCATTTGGGCCCGACCAGACCTCTATACCACATTAAAAATTTCGCTACCCGGCGAAATAGTCCGTCGATAGCGCGCACTATTTTACGGCAACTCGCCTCTCATCGCGGTGAGATCGTCCTTATCATTGTTTTCGCAAATGGAACACGCTGTATTGCTGACGCTACCCACAACCGGAAAATCTTTCCATCTACCGGCATATAGCCTGTACTGGCCAGAAAGAAACGTCGATTTGAGCACTTAAGTATCCTTAGCCAAACGTAGCCTAAGAGTTTAGTGTATCTTCGGGGCGATTTAGATGTAATTTTTCGATGTTTTTTAATCTCGCCGTATATCAAAATTCTATCACACGTAAGAGGCCGTCTATCCTAGCCCGAGATTTGTGCAGTCCCCTCTTATAAATCCTTCAACTCCTCCGTCTTAATTACGAGGACGTTTCCTGAAGAACGGGTGATTTTACGAGCCTTCTCTCACCTGTTATTTGCTTCAAGGCTTAGTGGGGGGGTGCCAGGAAAGGATAAAACACAAGGGGGGACGTGTGCGGTGAGGGAAAAGGGGACTACACATCTAATCAGAGAGGATAAGAGGAGGATCGACCAATGGGTAAAGTATTTATTATGGCATAACACGGGGGGGAAAAAAAAAAAAGGAAAGGAAAAAAAAACCTTCTTACCTATCACAAAACGCTGGTTTTTAGATATAGGACCAGAGATAAAATATTTAAGAAGGGGGATCCCAACCCAAAGCGACAACTACAGAAGTCGATGAATATTGTATTATGGATTTAATGATACTGAGTGATAAGAGGAGGTGCCAGACCCCAATCTTGTCTTTTCAGGCTGATAATCCGCTGGATATTATTACTTTCAGGTATGTGCGCCAGTTGGTGCTTAAGTCATTTTTTGGTGTTTTTTTTTGGCTTGTGCCCGCCACACTTAGAGGCCATCGCTCCCCCCCCCGGGGCCCTATCTTAGGGGTGTGGGGCCGTCCCTTGGGTCCCGTAGAGGGATTGTGGGGCGGTTGAGTCCGATTGGGGGGGTCACCCCAAATGGGACCATGCCACTTAGTTTTTGGAGTTTTTCACCGAGATCCTACCCCCATCGACTAGGATGTGCTAGGGACGTCTAAGGTGTTTTGGACCCCCACCCTCAAGAGGGCACAAAGAAAGGAAAGTCACGCAGAGGAGGGAGTAACTAGATGGTGGGGTCTCTTTAGGGGTCTGAGTTCCTGGTCAGCTAGCAAACGGAGGAGGGGGAGGAAGGTCGAGAGAGAAATACGGGCCTAAGAACGGAGCGTGATCAGCACAAATCACGCCCACGTTTGTCTTCTCTTGTGTCCCAGCGGGAGGTAACGGGGCCCAGGTACTCCCTTTGAGTTCGGGAAGTGTAGGGGACCTTTTCTCCATCTCTATCCTGTCCCCCTCCCCCTTGTATGCTCGGTTCCGTAGGGGGGGGGGGTCGCGGGTCGCTGGTCGCCTACAACTTGAAGTTGAGCTCGGGCCTCGCCCTCTCCCTACCATCCTTTGCGTTTTACGTAGGAAGTCCCGCCCCTGACCTCCTCTCCTATCGCACCTCCAGTCCCCTGGGGGGAATGATAACGGTTGCAGGATGCCCATAACTCGAGGGGATGGTCAGGGGCTTCACCGCCCCCAACCATCCATCATTCACCAGGAATCCGCAGCCCGATCCCCCTCCCCTCCCCACTGAGGTCGTGACTTTGGTGCGAGGTCGGGACACGGTCGCGGGTCTCTCTCCCGTTGGGCTTACAGGTGGGCCCCCGTCCACAGGTCGGGGAACTCTAGGGGCAAGTCCTCGGGATCCCGTCGATGGAATAGAGAATCTTTCCGGGGTCGGGTCTTGGTTCCAGTAATAATTTTTGGGGTACCCCTCTTATCTGTGACTCCCCCGGGTACTAATCTGTTAATTCACGTTATTCTGCTTTCAGATAGGACAACAACGACACCAATTATGGACCTCCAAGCACGTAAAGCCCATATGCAAGAACTGCAAGTGGTTCCCTGTCCAGCAGGGAACCAACCCCACGCCACTGTGTGCGGTGTGCAGGACATGCGCCCGGGACAGGGATGCAACCATCGATGCCAGTGAGACAATCCGGCGCAGTGGCAAGCCTTTGATGTACGTAGGACATCCCTCAAGGCCAGTCCCATGAGAACCTGGCGCAGAGAGGCCGTCGCAAGGGACAAAGGGACATCCAGCCCCCCCCAAGTTGTCTCCCCGACGAACACTCCCGCCCGGAGTATTCATAGATTCCTTTTCCCTCAACGCGGCCCCCAAGGGGGGAAGCCGCAGAGGGGATAGCCCAGGGGGAAACCTCCCTCGTCCACCCTGACGTCCGCAAGGTCGTGATGGATCTCCCGCTCCTTTCATGAAGAGGTCTCTAAAGGGAACTCCCCGGGTGCGCTGTCCTCAAAAAAAGACCCCCGGGTTCGAAATCGACCCACCAAGCCTAAGCCGGGCAGGTCGAAGGACAGGGAGGTCCAGTCACTGACTCGGCGTCAGGCCAGCCAATAGGTGCCTACCCCAAAGGGCGGCCCGACGGCGACGTTGGTCCGGGACTTCCATAACAGACCATGGTGACCCCTGGACCAGTTCCCTCGAGGGTAGCCCCCCAGGCCAGCCCCAGGTCGAGCTCACTGTCCTTCAGGCGCCCAGGGGTTCAGACCAGGACTCGTCTGGACCTGAAAGGTCGCCGAGGTAATCTCTGGACCTCTCCCACGCGGTGCCGGACTCTCGAGCCCAGCCCCAGGTCTAGCTCACGGTCATAACCGCAGTGTCGGAGACACCGATCCAAGGCGCCGCTCCCTAGAAACCACTCCCTTGAGGAAGGCATCCAAGGCCAGTCTCAGGTCGAGCTCACGGTCGGGGATGCCCCGGTCGTGGTCAGAAACCCCAGGTCGGAGACCCGACCGTAATCGCTCCCTGGACCAGCTCCCTGGAGGATAGGCATTCAAGGCCAGTCCCAGGACGAGCACACCTGGTCCCGGAGTGGAGCTCAGAACAGGAACTACGACCAGGTTGAACCCTGGATCAGCTGGCCGGGGTCAAGGTATGGGGCGGGGGTGACGAGAGGGCCCCCACATGGGGGTCGAGTTCTGTTGATTGCCGCTGGGACGTTCAGGGGTAGCGGAGGCCAGTGCTCAGTCTTTCCCTTTCCTCCCTCAGAGGCCGGGACCTTCTCCCCTGCCTTGTCTGGAGACCCCGAACCCCCTTCACCCACCCCACCAACTGGGTAGCGGTATCCTTAATCTATTGCGACAGCTGGCAGAACCCTCTTCCATGGTCAGCTCTCCCTCATCCATGAGGTTGGAGCCGACCAGAGGGCCCCTGCCGCCAAAAACGCAAGCTCTCTCCTCCCCCGAACGAGCTGAGCTCGCCGTCTACGAAAAAAATCAGCCCGCCTCCCCAGGTGTCCTGGAGGACGCTATCAGCATTGAAGCTAGCGATAGCGACCTCTTTTCTGGTGGGCAATGAAGAATCTGCGTCCACCTCCTCCTCAAAAAGGGGAGAGAATGGAGCTTAATCCGACGGAGGATACCCTTCCCGCTCCTCCGTCGAGGGAGTTTGGTCCGAACGTTCCCAACCTTACACACGACCCTACACGGCAGGTCCGGAGTGAGGGTGGAGACCGAAACCTCGGGTCGTGCTCCCCCCCGGAGTATTCCATTGGCGTGGTTACCAGGCGTTGAACCTGGTTCGGCGCGACGAACCAGTCTCGACCATGCATCATAAGAGATCCTAGCGTGCACCTCCACGTCTATTGGACCAGAACTTGGTCCTCCCCTCCGACCGTACTGTCGAACGGAAGATCATCCCAACCCCAACCTCCGTCGGCCCTTCACAAGGGCCTAGACGAGAGGGTGGGTGGGGGTCCGATCTTAACAGGCCGTTCCCCCTCTTTAAATGGCAAGGTGCCTCAGGCGAAACCGTTTACCCTGCCCTCCTCATTCCTCCCACCAAGTGGTGAGGAAACCAGGCAGTTGGACCAGCCGCAGAGCCGTTCCTGATCCTTGGGCGAATCCCCCTGGGCATCTATGGCACAGGTTTCACTCTGCAGGCTACTCCGAACTCCAGGGCCTCTCCGCCCTCCGTCCAGAGACCGCCCCCAAGTCGCGGTCCCGAGGACGTAACCCTCCCCCTAGGGAGCGTCAACCCACGGCATCGCCGGAGGAGCCGCGGCCGGAGGAACATTCGCATGGATTACGAGAGCCATTGCAGAGCCTGGGGAGACCCATATAGGGTCCCGCCATCGGCTACGAGTTGGTGGAAGGTCAGTTGCTGCTAACCCTATAGTTTCGGCCCCATTTTTTGCGGCGGTCCTCTAGGACGCCGCGCTGACGGTTGAGTTTTAAAGTCTCCCCCTGCATGTGGGGTCAATCTCAGGGTGACAGCCACCGGCCGCCCAAGCCTCCGAGCTCAATGCCCTTCATACCTCTGTCAAGGGACTTAAGACCACCATTGACTCGTACCTCCGAGGGGAAGGTGGACAGGTTAGGGACAGCCTTCCCCGAGCGGGAAGAGGACACTCCCTAACTGGTTACAACACCACTGTGCCCAGAGCCGCCTTCCGGCAATGTCTCGGACCGTAACTCGCGGTGCGTCCCCCCTTCCGCGGGCGCTGGGGGTCAATCTCGAGCCCCCGCCCCATAACGGGTTCAACCATGGAATATGGGATCGGGATGGCGTGCTGCGTGCGTTGGACTCCCTGGCTAGGGACGTCCGCCTAGGGGCGCCTGACCACCTCTAGGTTTTTCGCCACCTGGCCCGGTCCCTGACGGAGCCGGACATGTCGTGTCGCTTTCCAAGCCGCCACTGGATATGACGATACAGTTGGTACGGACCTTAATCAATTGGTCGCTGAGCATTTCGCTCGTATAGTGGCCAGGTCGGTGAGATCTACTCAAGTTTGTCGCCAAGGCCTTGAACTTCACACGACTCCCTGAAATGTCTCTAGGCGCCCCCTGGGAAATACCTTTTCGGAGGTCAATTGGCTTTTTCCCCTCAGACAAAGGGCAGAGCGAAAGAAGGCCGTTTCGGCGCCAAAAGCCGGGTCCTCCGCCGTCAAGGGCAAGCAAGAAAGAAGGGAACCGCCAACCACGGCGGGAAAAACCGGCAAGACGGGAAGCTCATTGCCGGGAAATCTGCCGACTCGCGGAAATTTAGGTGAACGCAAAAGAACAGAGATAAAAAAAATAAGGAAAATCAAAAAATTGGTGATATAAATCAGAAACATAGTAAAATAATCAAGGAAACAAGAGTAAATAACATTATTGAAAAAACGTAGGAAATGAGTTTTGAGTACCAGTGGTGTTTGATTTCTTTGATAAAATCTGAAGACGAAAATAGCTATACCCGCTCGTGATAAAATCACCAGCAAAATCTAGCGCAAGAACTGCCGACCCTCAATCACTGTCGCAAATGTTACTATCAATGTCATCAGCGCACGGGTGGTATCAACTTTATTATCAGCTCCAGTTCATCAACCCTGTCGGTCTGTGTATTTATTAGACAATGGTTTCGTTGAAAATAATTTTAAATCGAAAGATTTAACAATAGTGTCTTTGTAAATTCATACATATTTGATTGAATCTTAAATTTTTAATATAAATTTATAAAGGATGAAAAAATAAACTTATTCCCCCCGTGCTTAATCTAGCAAATTGACATCAATGCATAGCAAAATGGGTGCAATGGTGCTGTCTTACCACAGATCGTCTTCATCACTCTCGTGTGAAATACATGGGGACGTGCTTGAAAACATATTTCCAAGTCAATAGCAACCGTCACGACCTTGATATTATTGGTAAGTATTAGCTTCTCCCGTTGTATTTTGGCTTGGTATGTGGTAAGTTAAGGGTCGATTTGGGCACAATCAATAACGATTCTGAGCTTACAATATCGCTTCTTAAAACGATGTTAAAAATGCGCACCAAACTCTCTTCATGCAACTTCGATTTTTCAAAAAGCTTCACGTCTGAGGGGGGAGAATGGAGATCCCCCTCAGACAGAACCGACACCCCCCCCCCACCCCCCACCCCCCCCCCGGCCACCACCGGCCCCCCCCCACCCCCCCGTTGGCCGCTAACACTATCCACTCCGCGATGGCTAACAAAACGCCGTATAAGTCCGGGAAATCGTTGACTTCCGTGCCGGGAAAAATTATTTTTTCCAGCCGTGCCGCACCCTTTCGGGGGAGCCGAGGCCCAAGCCCTCCGGATCCTCAAATGGTGGCGCTCAGCCAGCCGTACCCCCCCCCTACCAGGGCTAACCACGCCCCCAGAACCAGGGAGGTAACACCGGCGGTAAAGCGGCGTGTAAACCCAGCCTTAAGAGACAGAGATTAAAGGTAAACGCAAAGGTCGAAGCCAGCCCAAAGGCCGATTGGATGTCAAGGCGGCCACTCAGGTCGTTTCTGACTACCCAGTACAGCAATCCCGCCCATTGGGTATCGGTCCGCCTCGTTGGAATTTTGCGGGAGTTGGCAGGCAGGTGACCTCGGACCTTGGTCCTATATGTGGTAACCCACGGGTACGGCATAGAGTTCACACCTGCCCCTCCCCCATTCAGAGGGGTGAGGTTCACCCCTCTTCCAAAACACTGCCAAGCGGGATCTGCTCCTGCAGAGATATCTGGCCTGCTGGCCAAACATGCCGTGATATGCGGCTCTCAAATCCACATGGCCCCCCACCATCCCTGTTGGAGACCCCGAGAACTGCTTTCAGGCTTTCCATACGGAATTGTGGAGGTCTGATGAACCTGTTAAAAGGTTTCAGATTTAAATGGGCCCTCCACTCCCCCAACTTCTTTGTGGTTAAGAGAATGTGGAATAAGAGGGTCCCTCCTTGATTGGATGCGAGAGGCATATCTCCACGTCCCCCGTGAACGAATCCTCACAGAAATGGCTCCCGTTTTGCCTTAGGAGGTGTGGCTTACCAGTTCCGGGTCCTGCCCTTCGTCCCTGTCCGACGCGCCAACGGACCTTCACCTGAAACTTTGAACAGTTCATCAGACCTCCACACTTCATATGACCCTGAAGCGTTCTCCGGGGTTCTCCAACAGGGATGGTGGGGGGGGCCACTTTGGATTTGAGGGACGCATATGTCCACGTCCCCGTGCACGAGTCCTCAAGAAATGGCCTCCGTTTTGCCTTAGGAGGAATGGCTTACCATTTCCGGGTCCTGCCCCCTTCGGCCTGTCGACCCCGCCACGGACTTTCACAGGGTCAAAGTGGTAGCGGAGTTCCTCTGGCGAAGGGGCAGGACAAACTTCGTCTACCTAGACGACTGGCCTACTGGTGGCGCCATCCTCGAGGAGGCTCCAAGCCTTTATCGCGGAGGTCCTAGACCTGATAATGCAAATGCATGTGCGCCCGCAGCGGAGTGCTCATCTCTTCTCCTCTGTCATTGGCGTTGTTGGCCACAGACTCCCCTCTCAATGTTTGCTGTGGGGGGTTTCGCCACTCGCCTCCCCGCACAGCGAGTCTTGTTTGCATTCCCAGCATATTATGCCTGTAACCCATTTATACTCCTGGGTGGAGAGAGGCAAGCGAGGTAAAAATGCCTTGCCCCAGTGCACAACACTTGGCGACAGCGGCTCGAACCCACAACCTTATGCTTATGGGGCGAGCTGCTGATCCACTGCACCACATGTGCCCTAGATGTGCCCTAGAGACCTGATAAGGTCTCTCGGTTTCATCGTCCACCTCGACAAGTCAGCCCTCCCAGAGCCCCCAGTTTCTGGGAGCGAGATTGAACTGTCTGTCGGTAAAGTGAGTCCTCGGCAGAAAGAGTAGCCTCAGTCGTGGCGTGTGCCCGAGTAATCTTGGAGAGCAGGTCGGCCTCAGCCAGGCTATGGCTTCGGCTTCTTGGACTTCTGGCCAGCCTCATTCGGATGGTTCCCTACTGCAGGTTACGCATGAGGGGAATCCATATCCACGTGCCTCAGGTACTTCCGACCCTGGTACCACCCATGTCCCTCCAGATTCCACTGCCCCTGAAGCTGGCCCCCGACCTCAGTTTGTGGACGCACCCATGCAACTTAGGAGGGTAGCGCCCTCGTGATGCTGACAACAGATGCCGTCAAAGTCGGGGGTGGGGGGGCTTAGGGTCCCACGAAGTGTCGGGCTCGTTGGTCGCCCATGCAAAGCTCGCCATCATATCAATGCTGCTCGAGCTGTGGGGCATCGTCCTGGCAACTGAGCACTGGGTCGCCCGGCACGAGGGAAGGTGATCCTGGTCCGATGCGACAACATGACCGTTGTGAGCCTACCTCAACAGGAGGGGAGGGGGGGCAAGGAGCCCCAGTCTCTGTAAGGAGGTGTACAGGCTTCCTGAGTGGTGGCAGGCAAACGGGGCAATGGCCCTGATAGCAAGCACATGTACCAGGGGGGGGAGAATGTCCAGCGCGAACGCCTCCCCCGGAAGGGCACGCAAAAGCCAGGCGCCATCGAAGGTGAGGGGGCGTCAGTGGAATGGCGCCTCCTTCCGGCAGTCTGCCGGTCAATTTTTCAGAGGCTACCGAACCCGGCCCCACGTGGACCTATCGCCTCCGCCGTGAACACCATCTTCCCGCCGTACTACTCGTGGAGTCAAGATTCCCAGGCCGTGGGTCGGATGGCCAATGGTGGCGGATTGGTCGGGATCATTGCCTACGCATTTCTCCCCCTTGCGATGATACCGGAGTCCTCGGAAGGTAGCTCGGATCCGCAATTGCCAGGGTGGTTCTGTTGGTGGCCCGGCTCACTGTGTCCCACGGCCTTCTGGCAGCTGTAGTGGGGACCCCCGTCTTGCTCCCTCGGCGGGCGGGGATCTGATAAGTTCGGGTCCTCCAGCCGCACGTCCCGTCCCGAGCGTACCCATCCTCGCTCTCAACCTGGCTGTCTGGCGCATTTCCGCCAACAATACACTCAGCGGGACTTTCTGAACAGGCAGGCGCCACGCTCGCGGCTTAAGAGGCTTACGATCTCGACTCCGCTGGTTCTTCTATAGATGGTGGCGCATCGTAGATCGATTCCGTTGTCTGCGTCTGTAGGGCAGATCGGGAGTTCCTAACGTAAATTTTCCACAAGGGTTTTGGGGGCGCCCAAACGTCAGGTGCTACCGCACCACCATTGGGGCGCTCCATCGGGGCTTTCAATAGAGGCACAGTCGTCTCTAACCCCCGATCCTCACTAATCTGCTGAAGGGCATGTTTTCGTTTCGTCCCCCGGTTCGTTCACTTGTTTCCGGAGTGGTATCTGCCGCTAGTGCTCCAATTCTTAGCGTCCGAGGAATTCGAACCAGTGGAGAGGGCCAGTCTCCCGGATTTATCTAGGAAGACTGCCTTTCTCGGGCAGTCCGCTTCCGGGCGACGGGGTTCCGAGATCATCCTGTCCATTGACAAGGCTCACTTGCGGTGGTTGAAGAACGGCGTGTCCATCATCCCAGAGCGGGTTTTCCTCGCTAATAATCAGAAAAAGCCACTGTCTTTTTCCACACCACCCCAGTGTTTCTCCCGGACCTGCCTTGGCTGCAGGACGTCGAGAAACCCTGGTCCCGTTCAGGGATCTAAAATGGTACCTTAATCGAACCGACGGGCGTCCGGAAGACAAACAAGCTGTTCATCTCCGCGGCCCCTCCATATGGTCCGGCAGCGCAGGACACAGTTAGCCGCTGGGTTGCCTCGACCATCAGCCTAACGCACCCGAAAAACATCACGATCGGTTGTCGGGCTCTCGGGTTAGGGTAACCATGATGTACATGTCTCAAACCTCCTCCTGGGCATTTTACAAAGCCTCCTCAACGAAGATATCCTGGATATTATAGGTTGGAGTTCCGCTACCACGTTTCAGAGAGTTTACCTTCGATACGTTCTGGTGCGGAGATGGGATGTTTCTGACTGCAGCACGTGGCCGGTAGAATTGAGCTCAATCAGAGCTCTATAGGTAAGTCCTCTCGGTGCGAGACGGGGATACGCTAACGCTGGGTGACTACCTCCTCCCTGTACCTTCTTCCACCACCGCCTGAGACACCATGGGATACTGTGCAAAAGTAAGGTCCGCGGAGGTAGCTAATCGCAGAGCGCAGTGTAATTAATCCCTCTCGAAGTGAAGAGGGGGATACCTAGCTGATCGATACCTCCCTCCGCGACCTTAACGACCCTCCCACAATGTTTGTTCTACCCACAAGAAGGTCCTCGGGAACGGTTGTGTTTAACAATTTGGAGAAAACAATTTTGGGATAAGGATCGACATCACCGCGCATGGGCGGTGAGTGCCCGAAACAGTAGTGCGCCTATCCGGCGGACTATTTTCGTGGTAGCGAAATTTTTAATGTGGTATAAGAGGTTTCTGGTCGGGCCCAAATAAGACGTGTGCAAAAGTAAGGTCGCGGAGGGTTGGTATCGATCGCTATTGTATCCCCCGTCTCACTTCTTAGAGTGAATATCTTATGCTTTTGCATGCACTTTCCACTTTGAGCTATAATGCACTCATCCACTGACGCAGGGGAAGTTCAGTGAGGCTTCAATGTTATGCATTTACAGGAATTGACCTTGTGTTTTCTGGGTATCATCAATCATACTCCAAACAGTGGCATATTTTCTATCCAAGAGTGAATGGAAATTACTGACCTGTGCCATGGAATTGGAGACTATCTTAGCTCTAGTGTTCACTTTTTGTTTGCAGTCTGGCACATTAGTCCTGCACAGCAGCTTTTAGATCTCAGGGGCTTGGAGGTGATGCACTTTATTGAGAAATTAAGCTATAATATCGCATCCATGAAGACCAAAGTTGCAGTGACCTCTACATGTTATTCATTTACAGGATTGACCTGTAACCCCGGAGCTAGCACACATTTGGAACACCTCTCAAGTACAAAAAGGTTTTGAGTGCTTAAAAAGTTTTTTTTTATGTTGACAGACTGACAGAAACCCCTGAAACGTATCTTAAGTTCCGCAAGTGGTGCCTAAGGAAGGGGGGCCAAAACAAAGTTTGTACAGTAGTCAATTTGTAAATGATCCAATAATTAATGTTGAAATCACACCATGTTATGTGTCTAACCATTAAGATTCAGAAAAGGTATAGTTGTAATGATGTTCACCCTAAAGTTCATAGTTACGGCCTAAAAAACATCAAAATCAATAACAAGTCAATTCGTTGTATCAGGGGTCAATTTAAAATTGCTCCGCTTGGATAAAATGGTGCAAATTATTGGTGGAGCCAATGGATAAATTTAAAGAATAGTTTTTTGAGTGTCTCAATGCTTGCTTAAGAAAGTAGTGGGGTACAAGATCAAGCCCCATTAAATGCGATGGACGTTGACATTCTGGGCCCCCTACATCGGAAACTAAGCATTTAAGACAGTCAAGCAAACTATCCTTATTTTAAAATCCTATGAACTCCACCAATATTTGCACCATTTTCTATCCAAATCGGAGGCAACTTAAAAATTTGACCCCTGTACAACTGAATGAATGACCCTTATTATTGATTTTTTGCTGTTTTTTAGCCTAACTCTGAAACTTTAGGCTGTACATATTACAAACTATACCTTTTCTGAATCCTTATGGTTAGACACATAACCATGGTGTGCTTTTCAACATGATTGGATCAATTTACACATTTGAACCCCTGTACAAACTTTGTTTTTGGCCCCCTCTCCTTAAGCACCACTTGCGCACTTAAGAATCACTTTTCAAGGGGTGTTTTCTGTCAGTCTGTCAACATATTTGATCACTCAAACCCTTTTGTACTTGATAGTGTTACAAATGTGTGCTAGCTCCAGGCTATTGTGTGTTCCTTGTATCAAACTCATACTCCAAAACCATGTGCATATTTTCTTAATACACTATGAATGAAATTCTGACCTTTGCCATGAGAATTGAGACTATCCTATAGCTCATAGTTGTTCCACTTTTTGTTGCAGACGTGCACATTAAAAGTCCTGCACAACAGCTTTTAGATCTCAGGGGGGGGGGGCTTGGAGTGATGCACTTCATTGAGAATGAAGCTACCAAACTCAGTCTACAACTCAAGCAGGGATATTGCACCGTTATGTTATCCACAATTCTTAAACAAGCTGTGAAAATATAAGCTGTGTCAGCTGTGAAATGTAGCTGTGGTCATGGTCAGGTCAGGTTTCCTTTGAGAGCCAGCTACTGGTATCCAGGGGGGGGGGGGGGGGGGGGGGGCTGGGACCCATTACTAAACTGTCCCAGGGCCGAGTTTCGGCGCTAAACCGTCACCACCCCATCAATTTCTGATGAGGAGGGTAGCCTGGTTACCCT